>JALPQD010000016.1:13360508-13424394 GCA_023101885.1 Typhlomys cinereus
GGAAATATTCTATTTTCATAAATTGTTGTCTGGATTGTGAAGACTCCATTCATTTTCCAAATATTAATTAGCCAACATTTAACTAGCTCCTGCTTTGTATGAGATCCAAGACAGACATTGGAAGATGTGAAGACAATTAACTACTTGCCTTTGTGTCTGCTAAAAATTTGTCATATTGTTTCACACCATTTCTGTTCATAGTAGATTGCTGAGAAAGGGATAGCTTGGCAGGAATCTGGGATGATAATGATTGCTATTTATTTTCATGGTTGGTGACAAGTAGCATGATAAATGATATACATTTTATTTTTATTGCCTGAAATCTTGCTCTGCTATCAAGATTAGGAAAGACATATCAGAAGTCAAACAGAGCAAGCATGAAAGTCTTCTGAGTTATATAGATCTTTAAATTAAATGCTGCATGACAGGATAGATAAATAACTTCAGGGTATACCAACTTTGCTTCTCTTTTATTTCTAGTGTTGGGCAAATGTAGAAAAAATATTTATGAGACAATGTTACATAATGTCTTTCTTTTGTCAATAAAACAAGGATACCAGCTTTCAATCATATTAGTGTTGTCAATACTTCGTAAATCATTCAGAAAATATTTATTTCCTGAGTGTGTGGTAATGATGTTCACAAGCAAAAGCATGAGCCATATTTGCTTTATTTTCTACACTGAAATATAAAAAACAAGTGTCCTGGTTGAAATATCGTTTGTGCTTAAAAAAAAACACTGCCGTCCCCCACACAAAACACTATATACAAACACAGAATAACACAGACACACATATGCTAACACAGTCACATAGACACACACACATATACACTATACACACGATACAGATAAAAAATTCCACATAGATACAGGGATAAGCACAGACACAACAGAGATACTTAGTACATACACATACCAAAAGAATCACACAGAGACACATAGGTATGCACACACAGAAGACACTGACACACATATGTCATCACACACTTGCACACATTACACAGACATACACATAGATTACATGCACAGATACACACATGCAGAGAAATGCACAAACATTCAGAGGCAAATAGTCTCACATAGTCCTTTCTTTATATTTTTTCCAGTTTCCACATAGGATTGATGAAAGATAAAATGCCTATTCCTCCTTTACATATTGCCTAGCACACCTGTAAAATAAATGAATAAGAACACAGGGTTGTTAGCCAGTTGAAATTAATACATAAATAAACCCACAAGCTTTGAATGCAGAACAACTCGATATCCCAAAGGAATAAAAGTATTGTTTTTTAAAAAAATGAAATCATAGCAACATATCTAACTTAAATAAGAACTTTCATGTCTGTTCTTTGAAGTAAAGCTTTATAGTTCATTTTCCAAAATGAAGCCAAAACACATTAGAAAAAAATATGTACATAGGAATTTTGTACAGATTTAAAGACAACAACCCTTTTGCCTTCCTCTTTGGAACAATACTCTCCTGTGTGCTGCATTCTAAATGTGACAATGATTCTGTTCTCATGGTGGCAATTCCCCCCACCAAATAAATTGTTGAATAATGCTTCAAAGAATTTTCTTCATATTTTGACACTGATTCTAGATTACTGTCACTGACTCCAGAGTTATTAGTAAACATATGTTAAGTGCTATATCTTGAGAGTTAATTCAACGCATCTGAGCAAATGTTTCCATGAATAAATTCAGAGCTTTTTAAGAACTAATACTGACTTATCCCCAGGAGTTCATTAAGGATGAATTTTGACATGGACACCATGAGTTTGTGATGAAAAATATATTAACTAGGTTAACAGTCAGAGAAAAAATACTTGGATGATAACTGTCATTCCTTTCTGTGTCTTCTCATTCTCTGAACACAAACGATGTTCCAAAATTTACATTGATTCAGAATACTGACCAGTATCCTGAGAAGAGAGCAGTTCTAGGGTGGTTCCTGAACAATCCACAGGATTTTTCTCTTTTCCCCAGGTACAGTTCTGATTGCATGGTTCAGACATATCCTATCTGTTTCTTTCCTGTTCACCCTCTTGCACTAGGAAACTGTAAAGGGTGGCAGATACACCTGCCACAATTCTGAACATTAACAACAATATTAGGGAAATGAAAATAAATATCAAGAAAAAATGTGAACTAAGAATGAATGAATAAATAAAAATTTTCTGCAATCTTGGGGTACTTAATTTTTTTTATACCTTTTACCCTTAAAGCCATGCAGTTTCATACATTTCTCAAATAAAGTCTTTTTCCAATTATCCAAATTTTTTGAATATAAATACATAATCAAGGTCAACAAATTAAGTACAATTGTACTGTTCTGGAAATTATCCTCTAATGTAAGTCCACATTTCTTTTCTTTTAAAAAACATTTTCAGAAGAAATAAACTATATCCTTTTCTTTCTTCAATTAAATTTTGTGTAGTTAGGATAGCAAATGGAAAAGGCTTCAGTATGTACTTCATCGCTTGATTTTTTAGCTTTAATTCCTCTAATTGTTTATTTTATTTTAATTTCAGCTTTATCAGTTATTTAAAAATTTTCATTTGACATCTCTAAAACATCTGGATTTTAGTTATGTGATTGTCGGCTATCTTTCCTGTATTAATTCTAACTAAAACAGAAAGCCGAGATGTTAAAAATTATTATACAATTCACTTTTTTGAGAAAAAGCAAAGAGAGCTCTACCAGGTAGAAAATGCTACACTTTTAGTGAGAAAAACTATCGCATTACCATCTTAAGCTGCTACTTTTAAATGCAAGTTTCTTTATTCCTACGATGTTGTATATTCTATGAATGAAAATCTGAAAAATTTTTATTAACTAAAAATTGCAACACGTGTGCACACGTGTGCAGCACACACACACCACACACATATTCACACACACAGAGGTACACAGTGTTTCTAATGATTTCAATATTAAGAGCCTATTGCAAGAATGACCACAAAAGTTCAGACATCTCATTCTGGAGTGTGATCATTCATCTCAATTTAGCCCTTTTTTTACACGTGATTTTTGACCACAGTTTCAGTCTGGGAAATGCAGGTTTAACTTTTGCACACAGAGGCATTAAAGCAAGTCTTTCAACTTAAATTGTGCAAGAATTATCAGGTCACATTCCCACCTTTCAACGGGCATGGCGAAAGCTTTTCTCTTCTCTCAGATGACGGGATCTATGTAAGTGTGTAGGAAGATAGATAAGGAATCATGACTTCACAGTCTTATTCTACTATTTTCCCTATCCCAGAGGTGATTTTCAGTTTTTCAGATTTACAAATTTAATTTTACTCGTTTACAATGGAGCGTGCTCTCACCATGTTGGATCGATGCAGCTGTTTGAAATCACAAGAGATGGCTCCAGAAGCCAAGTGCTAAAACATTAATTTATATTTTCAAAAGTACCTAATGGAAGAAATACTGATTGTTCGTCGAATCACATACCCTCAGGAGATAAAAATCATAGGACTTATAGTTATGTTGCTGGTTCAATGAACACAGTTTAGTGTGGAGTGCATCACAGGTGACTTTGACTTCACAAGAGAACCCACATTATTAATTTTTACCCCATAACTGGGCTGAAATTTTTTAGGTCTCCAGGACACTATCACAATTTTTTCTTAATTATAATCCTGTAACACTGGATTCCTATGACTAGTAGTCATGTATTTTTGGACACTATATGCTCTATGTCTCTTACTGTGAAATTCACAATCCTTTTTCCAAAAACGACTTTGTTACCTGAATCTTTATTCGGAAAATGGAAACTTCATACAATTTAGCATAACATGTGTCTTGAGTTTAAAGTTAAAATCCAGAATGAGGGTATACCTACCTCTTTATTTAAAATAAATTGTGAAGTCTTTGGATCCCTCTCCAACTGGTACTAGCATTGAGAAATTTCTTTGTACCCCTCACCAAAATTTCATGGATTGTAGGATAATGAATTCATAAGTAAGAATGCTCTTATAATATCTGATCTATATCATGTCATGATATATTTATCATACATTTTAATAATATTTCATCATTGTGGATACAATCAACATGTAGGACATTTAATGAAAATATAATTGCAAACTGACTTCTGTTTTTAGACACATGTTTACAAACTGTAGATGAAGGATATATAAGCCAGGAAAGACATTCAGAAACTGATGCTGTCCTCGAAGCTGAATACTAGTCATAGGAAATTGCAATGGAATACAAAAAGTTACAGCAGGGGTGAACCTTTAAATCATTATGAGTGGGGGCAATGACAGATGAAAAATAAATTTCTTTGAGATATATAAAATATTTGAAAATATATCTCAATGAACCTATTACAAAACAGAATTGCACATTTTTTCCAACATTGGAAGTAATGAACCTTTTAAAGAAAGATTTCATGGTTAAATCATGTATCAGCTTGATGGTTCAGGATTTGAATTCTGGGCATATTTGCAGAGAATTAATAGTTGGGTTAAATCTAGAGTGAAACTTCAGGAGATTGTCTAGTTGATGGGGGAAGGCCCAACCCAGGGTGGGTGGAACTAGGTCCGGACAAATGAATAAAATTCAGAAAGAGGGTGAGGAAGTTGATATATTTGTGTGTACTTGGCCAGACATGGTGTCTGGCAAGTAAGGATTCTCTGTCTCTGTCTCTGTTCTGTCTCTGTGCTGTCTCTGTATCTCTCTGTGTCTTCTCCTCTTTCTGCCTGTCTCTCTCTCTCTCTCCTCTGTCTCTCCTTCTCTCTTTTCTCTCTCACACATACCTTTTACTGAATATTATGTAACTAGTTCTCTTGGCCCTGGTGTTGGGGTGAGTTCTCTTGCTAAGGTGGACAACAACTGTAATCAGGAATAGCAAAAAAATATAAATCCCTTATTTCCTAAGCAGTTTCAGTTTTGTCATGATTTTATCAACTTCTTTGCAGAATAACTGAAAAACATGTTTACAACTCACAACTCCAGTCCTGATCACTGTTAGAAAAACCAAACCAACAAATTAGCTGTGCTAAATCAAGAAGACAGAATGTATACCAATTCCTAGGATTATTAGTATATATTTTCAAGGTTTCTTATTTCAAGCATCAATCATTCTTGTCCTATCTTCCTCCCTTATTGAGAAGAGCATTATATTTGTGATACCTGAAGGGTCTTACTTTTTTCTACTATGTATAGCAGTCCCATTCATATGATAAAATAAGTTTATAAATCCCCCTACACTCAAAGTTTTCTGGTCAAATAATTTAGAGAACTACTTATTGAAAATTTAAAATAAATACTGAAGACAAATCCAAATAATGGTTTACCAAACTTTTTGATAAACACAAATTCTATGCCTCTTTTCTAAAATTAAGTTTTTAGTAACAGACTAAGTTTATGTTTTTGGCCCCTACCCCCCTTTTTTCCCTTCACTCTCACCTTCTTCACAGTTCACCAATCCAGCCATCCCTCCCATTCTTTTACCCTCAGCATTATTTGGAGTAATAGCAACTGTTAGGGATCTGTCATACTGCAAGTTGTTCTCCAGTGGACTGGAGGTGGGGAACTCCACTTCTCTTGCCCAGCATCTGCCCATGAAATTCTCTCTGGTGGTAGTTGTTTCTCCTTTGATCCTTGATCTCCATAGGAGAATGTTGATGTGGGGTAATGCCTTAATATAGATCTGGAAAGAGTAGATCTCATTGCAGTGAGCTCCTGGATGTAACAGCTTTGTGATGACTGGAGTGTCATGGCAGGAAGATCCCCTCCCACATTTAAGCTTTTAAAATCTTATCACTACTTTTTCCTCTAGGTCCCTCTTCCTGATGTAGAGAATAAATTTGAAAACTTTTATTTAGGATGACCTTTTATTATTATTATTTTTCCTTTTTAAAGCATAGTAAGTGAATATTTTCATCCTCTCTTCAATCCTTCTAATTCCCTCTCCTCCCTCCTTCCCTTCCCTTTCCTGTTCCTCCCTTTCCTCCCTCCCTCTCCTTCTCCTGAACCAACCTGCCCTCCTCCACACCCTCTGACCATCGGGCTTGTATGGGTTCCATGATCCTGTCTGAATATTAAAGCTTTCTGAACTCTGCCCTCTGGCCATGCATTCTTTAATTGTTATTGATTTATGTGAATGTTATGCTATCTAGAAATATTACTCATATATAATATCTATTTCTCATGTACAGAGATTGAATATGTATTTATTGGCATGGTATTTAAATGCCAAGGTAAAAGAAAACAACTAAGACTTTATGAGATATTCCTATTGCAATGACATATGGGCTATCTTAATTGATTTGATAAACAATGGAATTTCCCTGTGGTGAGAATTCACATGAAATACAAATTATCTTAATCTGTGTTAAGTGCATTATTCAACTTTACTAACACCTTTACACAGGCATACTAGCTATAACAGTATTTTTTTCACCGAGGTCATCTCATTTGTAATTTTCCATTAATCGCAATGATATTCTCACTATTTCTGTAAAATAATAATTTGATTCCATCTTCTTTTTATGAATGCTTTGTCTATTTGAGGAGGGCACACTATGTTATGGGTACAGTTTGTAGAAAGAGGACAATTTTTGGAAGTCAGTTCTTTCCTCCTATATGGGGACTTCTGGGGATAGAATTGGGTCTGCAGGTTTAATGCAGGCACTTACTTGCTGAAATATCTGACCAGATCCTAAGTATTCTTTTTTTTTTATTCAATGTATGTATGTGCGTGTGTGTGTGTGTGTGTTCGTGTGTGTGTGTGGTGTGTGTGGTGTGTGTGTGTGTGTAGAACCACGGGCGAATTCAGGAACCACCATGACACCACCTCAACCTCCTCTTGGTTACTCTGCCCCGGGATTCACAGGCTCCGCCCTACCAGGACCAAAAACGCAGGCTGGGCTTTGCCCACTGTTTATACGTGGCGTCTAGGATCTGAACTCAGGACCTTCTGCCTGAAAGGCAGAGGCTTAACCCCTGAGCCACCTCTCCAGCCCTCATACATGAAATTTAAATGGGAAAACCTAACATGAAAGCTAAAGAGGAAGGGTATGGGAGAGGAAAGATACTAAAAAGAACAGGACACACAGCATACAGTAATGCCCCACCAAAGACCATTGCCCTGTAGTCAATATGTGGATAAAATAAAAATGGTACACATTCTTTGCATTATGTTTGGAATAGTAACATGACATTCTCCACACAGTATTTCAGTATGTGCATTAAAATCTACCCTGCTTTGCAAGTTCTTTGTTTGTTTTGTGTGTGATATTTTAATGGAGTTCTAACCTAGAGCTTCATGAATGCTAGATGTGCACACCCCTACTAAGCTACATTCCTAGCTCCTCATTTTAATGAGGAAAAATATGAGGCCTTAAAAGATCAAGGGAGACTAGAGAAATGATTCAGGGGTTAAAACTCTATCTATCTAGCAAGCAGGAAGCCCTAAGTTTGGATCCCAGATCCCATGAAAAACCAATAGATGAAATTGGCTGAAGTATGTGTTGGCTCTGGAAGGCAGAACCTAGGAAACCCAGAGCAAACCAAGGGAGATAGAAGCAATCCAGGATGTTTCTCTGAAGTCTATCTACCTTGGGCCTCAGCAGGCATACACAGTGCCTTCCCCCGCACACTTGTGCACAAAATCAGAGCATATAACCAATATCACACAGCAAAAGCTGAAGACTGATTTGTCATGAATTGTGCATCAATTCCTTCTTTTCTGAAACATGTGGTTTCAAATGTTATGACATACTGGGGCTAGAGAGGTGGCTCAGGGGTTAGCCTCTGCCTGCAGGCAGAAGGTCCTGAGTTGGATCTAGACCCACATATAGACGCAGGGCAGAAGCAGGGGCGCCTGTGTTTCTGGTCCTGGTAGGGGAGAGCCTGTGACGGACCCGGGGCAGAGTAAACAACGAGGAAGTGGGAGGCATCCATGGTGGTTCTACACACATACACCACACACACACAAACACACACACACACAAACATTGAATAAATAATAAATTAAATATTAAAATAAGAAAATCAAATATATGACATATGAAAATCACATTAACATACATTTTTTGCTGATTTTGTTTGTTAAAATGTGACTCAATATAAATAACATCTGAGTGATTAGGAATTGTAGAAAACATAGGTATCTACTTGATGCACTGGTGTCCCAGTAGGGACTTCAAGACTCTTCAAATTAAATCAGCATAGATAAATTGAAAGATGACCGTCTATAAAATAATTGCCATATATAAAAGATATTTTTTACATGTGTTTATATGGAAATACAACACATCCATGGATATAAACATATCATTTTAGTATTTAGTATCATTTTTAGTATTTAGCATTTAGACTATAATTTTCATTTATCATGCAAAGGGTCTTAGTATTTATAAATATGTGAAAATGTCTACAAAAAAAAATAAATAAATATGTGAAAATAAAATCTCCAGAGAAGCCAGCTCAGGAAAGTGTGATCTCAAGGCCATAGCGGGACAGGTGCTTCTGTCTAATAGGCAGAGATGTAAATGGGCACCTGACGGTGTGCACTGCCAGGCCGAGCAGGAATGAGAGACCCATCTGTCAGACATGGGAGAAATCTGTGACCTCAGAAGAGAAGGCAAGGAATCCTTTAAGGATGAGAAATGAAAATGTCACACGAGATTCTGAGCAAATACTACTTCCCAGGAGCAGATTAATGAAGCAGAAGGCAGGCCTGGAGTGCTGCAGTGAATTATTACAGGGGAAAAGAGAATGCCGACAGGTGTGGGCTTGCGCAAGAAACCGAGCATCTTAAAGGCAATTTTACAGTGAATCACATCAGGTTTCATTTGATTTTTTTTTAAACTGGAATATTTGAACAGTTCATTAACTCGAGATGTTAACGCTTTTAAGAGTTCATTTTTTTATATATCTGTGCCTATCTCTTCCACAGAGAATAGTCACACATTGCAAATAAGGAAAATAGGAAAAGAAAGCCGACTGTTACTACCTCAGGGAACTCATCTTATGTGTTTCCAGTTAATATCACTGCCTTGAAAAACGTCCCTGCAGGTGAAAAACGCTGGCTCAAAAGCTACAATTTTGGTCAATAGAACAAGTTTAAGTATTTGAAAAAAAAAAAAAAAAAAACCCTTCATGTGTGATCTTGGACCAATTTATCTAAAAATCTTTCATGTTGCACTTGTAAGCAATTTTTAATGGAATTGTGAGGACTTAACAAAAATGGATTGTCTAGCAATCAGTTTCTTCCCTTAGTCTAAAATCAGTAATTTGGTCTCTGATTTGGCGTCTCAGAAGCCATCACAGACAGTAGGCATAAGTCTCCTGTATTCCATTAGTAGATGAAAGAATTCCTGAGATGGATGGTTAAGGAGAAAGTCAAATTGATAGATGACAATTGGTAGCCTTAAATATTTAAAAGGAATATTCCTAATTGTGAATATAAAATCAGGGAGACTAGAATAAGCTGTATTTATTTTTCTATAATGATAAATGTTGAACATATAAAATAATATCTAGCTCAAAGATCTATAATAAATTATATATAAATTTATATAGCAATAAATTTAATATAATTTTTATTATTTATTCAATTGTGTATGTGTGCGTGTGTGCATGTGTGTGTACGTGTGTGTGTGTGTGTGTGGTGTGTGTGTGTGTGTGTGTGTAGAACCAAAGACAAATTCGGGAATCACTATGGACGCTTCCATCTTTCCTTGTTTACTCTGTCCCGGGATTCACAGACTCCGCCCTACCAGGACCAGAAACGCAGGCCACCCCTGCTTCACCCGGTGTCTATACATGGGGTCTAGGATCCGAACTCAAGACTTTCTGCCTGCAAGGCAGAGGCTTAACCACTGAGTCACCTCTCCAACCCCAATAAATTTAATATAGAAATAGCATTGGATTGAGATTATGAACCATCCTAAAGCTTTTCAATGAGTATTCCAAACATATATCACAGATGTAGATAAAAGTGCACATATATCTCTGTGTATAAATAGGTGTGTGGAACTTTTATGATTGCAATAACTAACTTCAACTTGTAATATAATATTATATTTACTTGATATTTAAAAAATTATTTAATGACAAGCATATAGCACTTGCATGCACCTGTATGGCGGAAACTTATTACATATTAGTGTTTATAAACAGAATGGAAGGCACCCTATCAATGCACAAGCCCCTCTTTGGGAATTAAGACTCATTTTTCCAGTTGATGGGACAACCATAGCTGTTCTGAGATCTCTTGGAGATTCTTCAAGACAAAATAAAATGTCATCTCTTTACTCAACTTTTCAACCAGGAAATTATCACCAAAAAAGCCTCAGGCCTGAATTGGATGTATTCCCCCAAAATGATGATATAGGATCAAGTTGGTTTGTTAGTCGTGTTAGAAGGTGGTACTTAAAGAGGAGTTTGTGCCACAAGAGCAGATCCTAATGAATGGATGAATGCCTTTCTCTCCAAGACTAAATGTTTTACCATGACAGCAGGTCATATATATCAAGGTAGCTTCAAGATTTGTGTCTTCTGCATGGTCCAAATGTTCTTTCATTTTCTGCTATGAGTTGAAGCATCACAAATTCCTTATCACAAACAGGAGAACCTATAATAATGAACCCAGAACCATTTCCTCTGCAAGTTGCTCAGTCCTAAGCAATTAAAGTAATAGAAAATAGACCCACACAGACTACAAACTTGAGAATACATCCAGCTCATCCATGGTTGGTACACATCTTCTGAGATTGATTTTGTGAATATTGAGTACTTGGACTAGCAAGATAGTTCAGAGGGTAAGATTCCTGCTTGTAAATCTGGATATCTGATTTTCTATAATAGAAGTCCACATAGTGTATCTCTTTCTTCTTCCTTCCTCCCTTCTTTCCTCTCTCCTTCCCTTCTTCTCTCCCTCCTTTCCTCCCTTCATACTTCCCTCCTCTATCCTGTCTCAAATAAACAAATGAAACATTTTAACAAAAGAATGGTGATACTGAAGTATATGTGATGATTTTCCTCTCCATCTCACAAATTGTTTTCTAATGACAAACACTGAACCAAGGGCAAGACAGAAATGTGCCAGAAAAGTAGAGAAAACAAATTAAACGAAACAGAAAAAGAAAGTTCCTCAATATAGGAAGGATAAAGAAGAACAAAGGTCTCTCACAAAACATAGTCATATTATTTTTCCAATAGAGGTGAGATGTTCTCTTTCCATAGAAAACAACATTCAGCTGTGCCTGTGCTGGTTATAATTTTTGATAATTTATCACTTCCAGAGTTAAGACGCAACTATATATTTTCCAAAATATATGTATTTCCATTTTACTCTATAACATGTTTTCCATCTTTACTAATAAAAATATATGTGAAGATGATTACACGTTTCTCAACTGTCTCCTCTAACACACACACACACACACACACACACACACAGAGACACACACACACACACACCTGGATTCGCAATGGAATCCACTTAAACATGCATACACTTTCATTTTCCAGCTCTGATACTCTCTTGAGCATCTCTTCCTTGGTCTATCTCAGGAAGAATATCTTTGTGGCAGCCATACATGGTGTGTAATCGGAAAGAGTAAAACAGGGCCAAAAAAGGGCTGGACTCAACACAGTTTTTAATGGTCTTACAAATCCTTCCCTGCTAGTAAATGTTGGCCACAAGGAATGGCAATAAAGGTGTTAGTTCACTCTGTCATCTGCCCACTGCCTTGCCGTGTTCCCCTGCCCACTTTCCAATCCAATTGCCTCTGGTGAGATATTTAGCTCTTCCTATTGCTGGCCCTAGGGTTTTTATTACTGCCTGCTTGTATCCCATTTGTAATTGTATCATATGTTGATAAAGAGTAACTTGTTAATCTTTGTGCAAATGATTTAACCAGAAGCCTCCATCACCCTTTTTCAGGTAGTCATTAGCTAACCTGAGAGAGTTTGCTTAGGGAACAAAAAACCTGATTATGTTTGGGAAATTCTATTTTCAGCTCTACTTTTTTTCCCCAGAATCACTTTTCATCCTCATATGGGGGATGAAAAAATGATTTGATTTGCAATAATTATGATTTTTCTGTAAGCTTTATTCACAAAATGAACACTGCTAAGTTCTAGTTAAATGTCTTAAGTGAGCAAATGAATGACTAACATTTCACTTAGAAAATGAAAGACCTCAATAAACAAGTTTATGAAAGTTAAAAATGATATTTCATTATACGGGTTTTATACTGATTATATCTAGATGAGAACTAGGTATTCTTATTTTAATTAATTTAAGGAAATAAATGTTAGCTTTTTTTCTTTCTTTAATTTTTTTCCCTTTTTATGTGAACACATGGTAATGATCAAGACAAAGTGAGCTCTTTTTGTCATGGTAAGGCACAGGTGTCAACTTGACAGTTGAGGGTTTGAGCTCTGAGCATATTTGTAGAGAATTGGTGGCTAAATAGGCTCAGAGCAAGCCTGTAGGAGATTGTCTAGCTGATAGGAAAGGCCCCGCTTATGGTGGGTGGAATTAGGCCCTGAATAAATTGAGATGGTTGAGAGAGTTGGCATCCTTCTGTTCACTTAGCCAGACATGCTGGTCTGGCAAGTAAGGATTGTCCTCTCTTGTTTGTGGTGATGGGTTGGCCAGTTCCTTTGGCTCTGGTATTGGTGCGTGCTCTTCCGTCAAGATGGACTGAGAATTGTAACCAGGAATCGTAAGAGATAATAAACACTTGTTCCCTAAGCCATTTGATGGTCATTTATCAGGAACCATGCAGGCTAACTGCAACAATTTTCAAATATAGTTTTTACCACTAGTTCTGTGTACAGTTTCTTTCACATCCTCCCTGTTAATATACTAGGAGACATGATTACAATCTGAAAATTATATGTCATATAGGGAAAAAATGTTATGTAGGCACTAAGAGGAAGTTTTGAATTTACCAAAATGATGAAATGTGATGTTGTCAAGGAGAGAGGAGATCATGTTACAGCAGAGAAAATAGGCCACCATCAAGGAATGCAAGTAAGTAATGAGACATCTGGTTAAGTTTACAGACTTTCCTTCCTGATCATTTGCAACTGATGGGGTATGATCTCACCAGAAGAGAAGGGCATATAGTCTGGCAGATAGAAAGGAACCATTGTACAAATGGGAAACTGACACCCCCCACCGCGGTCTCCTACTTTTATTCCATCTACCTTTGAATATACTCTTATAATAAATAAGACTCTATTTTAACAGCTTTTTATCTCTGACATCCAATACCCGTCAAGATGGAGTCAAGGGCATTGCAGGAGCAGCGAAACTAAAAAAAAAAATTAACAAACTATAATCCAGAACATCAGAGACTCTATATCAACCACCTGGAACTAGGCCAGCCTAATCTCTCCCCAGCCTAAAGCTCAGGGAAATTTGCAGAAGAGGGGGTGGTAAGACTGTAAGAGCACAAGGATGGGGAGGAGTAATGATATGCAAGATTTTCCACACAAGGTGGTACGAAGCAATCATAATAGGACTTTGCATGACCTGCGCAATGACCAACACATTATTGACTCCTCAAAGTCTAGCATGGACTAAAGGCTCTAGGATCCTTAGAAGCTAGGGATTAACAGCCACAATAGTGTTCCTATACATATGGGGAACACAAGAAAGACTTCTAGGAAATGCCACTTATTCCTTACATCTCATCAGAGAGGAAGGCCCAGAGGAAAGTTTGACATACACATTAAAGGATGCTCTAGGGATGGGGGGAGGAGGCACTGGGAGATACGGAGGGAGGAGGGGGGAAAGGAAGGGGAAAAGTGGGAGGAAGCTAGGGGGTCCAGGTAGGGGTGGAGGGAAGAAGGGGACCAGGGTACCTATTAAGTTTGTATGAGTGGAAATAAATAAATAAATAAATAAATAAATAAATAAATAAATAAATAAATAAATAAATTAAAAAAAAAGAAATGTGATGTTGCAATTCTAGATGAAAATATATAAGGTGAAAGGCACATCTTCAAAAGATGAGGATATTTAAAGGAAAACATGTAAAAACTGCTGGGAGGGCTTATACCTAACATGTGGAGGGTATGGATTGACTTATTTTCATTCTTAAATTGATTGTATTTACAAAATATTCCTAAAGGATTATATCCAATTTCGTTAAAAACCATTAGCTCCTGATTTCTAATATGAAAAATTTAAAACCAGTACCTTTTGGGCTTTTTTTTCTTTTCATTAACTTGTGTATGGAGTATGTGTGTGGTGTGTGTGTGTGTGCATTTGCATGTGGGTGAACATACTTGCCTGTATGTATACAAATAAACTTGTGAGTGTGAGTCTATAAAGGTCATTGGTGATATCCATAGTAATTCTCAATTTTTCTTCCCCCTTGCTGTTGTGAAACCAGATTTTTAATTACACCCAAATGATGTCATTAAGGCTCATCTGGATATCCTGATTGCTCTGGGGATTTTCAAATTTGGTCTTCATGTCTAGAATTTCACTTGTATGCCACACACCACTATCATGGTAATAATGGGGGATTTGAGAATCCAAACTCAAGTGCCTTAGTTTGCCAGACAAAGATTTCAACCATTGAGCCATTTCCCCTCCTGTAATTTTTAATAAGATATTTCTGGTATATATTATTTTTGAGCATAAAACCAAACTATCATGACTACGAAATTTAAAAAACATAAATGTCAAACAATAAGCTTACAAAATTCACTAAACATAAAAATGTCCAGAATTAAAAATAATTTCTCCATTATAACATTAAATGTCAATGGTATTAACTCACTGATCAAGAGACACAGATTACAAACTTGGATTAAAAATCACAACCCATCAATCTGCTGCCTGCAGGAAACCCATCTCACCACAAAAGATAGGCACGCTCTAAAAACAAAAGGCTGGTCAACAATTCTACAAGCAAATGGAAGCAGAAAACAAGCAGGGGTAGCCATTATGATATCAGACAAAGTGGACTTCAAACCAAAAAAAAATCATAAGAGACACAGATGGATACTACATTTTAGTCACAGGTACAATTCACCAGGAAGACTTCATAATGCTGAACATATATGCATCCAATACGGGCCCCTCCACATTCATTAAGAAAATCCTACAGTGTCTAAAGCGAGAAATCAACCCCCAAACAATAATTCTTGGGGATTTCAACACTGCCCTCTCAACATGGGAAAGATCAACAGGTCAAAAGCTTAACAGAGACACTTTGGAACTTAATCAACCCCTTAAAGAAATGGACTTTACAGATCTCTATCGAATTTCTCACCCATATACCAAAGAATACACATTTTTCTCAGCAGCACATGGAACTTTCTCCAAAATAGATCACATATTGGGCCACAAAATGAATCTCCACATATACAGGAAAGTTGAAATTCTAGCCTGCACCCTATCAGACCACCACGGCCTAAAGCTGGACATCCACAACACAACAATCAAGAGAAAATACACTAACTACTGGAAACTTAACAATATGATGCTGAATGAGAACTGGTTTCAGGAAGAAATTAAAAAGGAAATTCAAGATTTCCTGAAAGCAAATGATAATGAAATACAACTTATAAAATCTCTGGGACACAATGAAAGCTGTCCTAAGAGGTAAGTTCATAACTCTTAATGCCTACATCAAAAAAATGGAAACATCAGAAATAAACAAGTTAACAATGCAGCTTAAAGCTTTAGAGAAACTAGAACAACCTGATCTCAAAAGTAGTAGAAGAGAGGAGATTAGCAAAATAAGGGGAGAAATATCTGAAATCAAGATTAGGAAATTGATAGAGAAAATCAACCAGTCAAAAGGCTGGTTCTTTGAAAAAATCAATAAGATTGATACACCCCTAGCTAAATTAACGAAAAGCAAGAAAGAAAGAATCCAAATTAAAAAAATTAGAAATGAAAATGGAGTTATCACTACTAATACCCAAGAAATCCAGAGAATTATAATGTCATATTTCAAAAACTTATACTCTGTGAAATTTGACAACACAAAAGGGATGGATGAATTCTTAAGTAAACACAACTTACCTAAATTGAGTCAGGAAGTGGTGAATTATTTTAATAGCCTTATAACATATGAGGAAATTGAGGTAGTAATCTCGAATCTTCCCACCAAAAAATGTCCTGGACCAGTTGGATTCAGCACAGAGATCTACCAGACATTTAAGGAGTTAATAACACCAATACTCCTTAAACTGTTCCAACAAATAGTAAAGGAAGGAACAATACCAAATTCCTTCTATAAAGCTAATATTGTGTTAATCCCAAAACCTAATAAAGATACACCAAAAAGAAAACTATAGGCCAATCTCTCTGATAAACACAGATGCAAAGATTCTCAACAAAGTCTTAGCAAATCGTATTCAAAAACATAACAAAAAGATCATTCATAGAGACCAAGTAGGCTTTATCCCCGGCACACAAGGCTGGTTCAACATATGCAAATCAATAAATGTAATTCATCACATAAGCCAGTCCAAAGTCCAAGACCACATGATACTCTCGATAGATGCAGAAAAAGCTTTTGACAAGATCCAACAGGCTTTTATGATCAAAACCCTAGAGACAGTATGAATGGAAGGAACCTTTATCAACATAATAAAAGCTGTATACAACAAGCCCACAGCAAGGATTATACTCAATGGGGAAAAACTGGAAGCATTCCCACTTCGATCAGGAACTAGACAAGGCTGTCCACTCTCACCACTTCTGTTCAATATTGTACTTGAAGTCTTAGCTGAAGCCATAAGACAAGAAAGGCACATAAAAGGGATTCAAATCGGCAAGGAAGAAGTCAAGCTATCCCAGTTTGTAGATGACATGATCTTATACCTGAGTGATCCCAAAAAATCCACCAGGAAGCTCCTGGAACTAATTGAGAAGTGCAGCAGGGTACCAGGATGCAAAATAAAAGTACAAAAATCAATCGCTTTCCTATATGCCCAGAATGATAGAAGTGAAAAATCCCTGAGAGAAACAATCCCATGTACTACAGCCCCTAAAAAAATGAAATATCTTCGTATAAACCTCACCAAGGAGGTAAAAGACCTTTACAATGGAAATTTTAAAACCCTAAAGAAAGAAATCGCAGAAGACACCAGAAGGTGGAAAGACCTCCCATGTTCCTGGATTGGCAGAATCAACATCGTAAAAATGACCATCCTACTAAAGGCAATATACAAATTCAATGTTATACCAATTAAAATCCCAAAGCAATTCTTTAAAGAAGTTGACCAAACAATCTCAAAATTCATATGGAGGCACAAATGACCCAGGATAGCAAAGACTATCCTGAATAACAAAAACACTGCTGGAGGTATCACCATACCAAACCTTACTCTATACTACAAATCCATAGTTAAAAAAACAGCCTGGTACTGGCTCCAAAATAGACATACAGATCAATGGATAAGGGTTGAAGACCCAGATATTAGCCTACAAAATTATAGCCATTTGATCTTTGACAAAAGGGCCAAAAAAATTCCAATGGAAAAAGAACAGTATCTTAAGAAATGGTGCTGGCTGGGCTGGAGAGGTGGCTCAGGGGTTAAGCCTCCGCCTTGCAGGCGGAAGGTCCTGAGTTTGGATCCCAGATCCCACGTATAGACGCCAGGCAGAAGCGGGGGCGGCCTGCGTTTCTGGTCCTGGTAGGGCGGAGCCTGTGAATCCCGGGGCAAAAAGGAGGTGGAGGCGTCCATGGTGGTTCGCGAATTCGTCCGTGCTTCTACACATACACAGACACACACATGCGCACGCACATAAACACGCACATGCACACAGTTGAATAAATAATAATAATAAAAAAATTAAAAAAAAATGGTATGGTGCTGACAAAACTGGATCTCAACATGCAGAAGATTAAAACTGGACCCATACTTGTTACCATGTACAAGAATTAATTCCAAATGGATCAAGGACCGAGATATATGGCCAGAGACTATAAAACCATAGTTGAAAGGATAGGGAACTCCCTCAAGATGATTGGTCTAAGCCAAGAGTTCCTAAACAGACATCCAATGGCACAGTCATTGCTACCACCTTTCAACAGTTGGGATCTTGTGAAATTAAAGAGCTTCTGTTCAAATAAAGAGATTGTAACAGGAGCTCAAAGGCAACCCACAGAATGGGAGAAAATCTGCACTAACCACATATCTGATAGAGCTCTATTATCCAGAGTGCACAAAGAACTTAGAAAACTAAACACCAAGGAAACAAATGGCCCAATTAAAAAATGGGCCTTGGAAATTAAAAGAAACTTTACCAGATATGAAATTAAAATATCTAATAAATATCATATAAAGTGATCCACTTCCTTAGCCATCAGGTATATGCAAATCAAAACTTCCCTGAGATATCATCTCACCCTGGTTAGGATGGCAAAAATCCACAATACAAACAACAACAAATGCTGGAGAGGATGTGTAGAGAGGGGAACTCTCCTACATTGCTGGTGGGAATGCAGGCTCATACAACCACTCTGGCGAGCCATCTGGAGATTCTTAAAGAAATTAGTTTAAAATGCCATATTACCCTGTGATTCCATTTTTGGGAATAACTCCCCATACAGCAAAAATTGAACTCGATAGCACGAGCACGACCATGTTCATACCAGCACTGTTTACAATAGCAAAGACATGGAGTCAACCGAAATGTCCAACAGTTGATGAGTGGATAAGGAAACTGTGGTACATCTATACAATGGAGTACTACTCAGCCATCAAAAATGAGGAATTAATGGAATTTGCCGGGAAATGGATGGAATTAGAAACAATTATATTGAGTGAAGTATCCGAGACCCAGAAAATTAAGCACCATATGTACTCCCTAATAGGTGGTTCCTAGTACCAAACCCACTTAGAGACACTCAAAGATAAATCTCTTTAATACCTACAGTAATTGCAAGGATTATGAACAGGAGGGATGTGGAAGGAGGGCTACACCAGAAACAAGGAGAGAGAGAACCATGTTTTGCCAAAGAAAATAGGCCACCATCAAAGACTGCAAGTAAGTAATGAGACATCTGGTTAATTTCACAGACCTCCTTCCTGATCACTTACAACTGATTGGGTATGATCTTACCAGAAGGGGAGGCCATATAGTCTGGCAGATAGAAAGTAACCATATCGCAAATGGGTGATTGACCTCTCCCTCATCACGGTTTCCTAATTTTATTACATCTACCTTTGAATATACTCTTATAACAAGACTCTAATTTAACAGGTTTTTATCTCTGGCCAGGGGATGACATCCAATACCCATCAGGATGGAGTGTATTCATTGCAGGCAAAGCAAAACTGAAAAAAAATTAATCAACGAACCATAATCCAGAACATTAGAGACTCTGTCTATATCAACCACCTGGAACTAGGCCAGCCTAATCATTCCCCATCCTGAAGCTCAGGGAAATTTGAGGAAGAGGGGGCGGTAAGATTGTAAGAGCACAAGGATGGGAAGAATAATGATATGCAAGATTCTCCACACAAGTTAGGTCTGAAGCAATCATAATTGGACTTTGCATGCCCTGCGCAATGTTTAACACACTATTGACCTCACAAGGTCTAGCGTTTGCTAAAAGCACTAGGATCCTTGGCGGCAAAGGATTGACAGCCACAATAGTGTCCCTATGCTTAAAGGGGACACAGGAAATGGTTTTGGGCAATGCCACTGGGAAATGCACCTTATTAGAGAGGGGCACCCAGAGGAGAGTTTGGCATGTTCATTAAAGTATTCTCCGGGGATGGGAGGGGGAGGCACTGTGGGATGGGGAGAGAAGGGGGGTATGGGGCACAGAAGGATGGGGGGTTGAAGGGAGGGGGGAACCGGTATACCTGTTAAGTTTTTATGAGTGGAAATAAAAAAAAAAAAAACAAGATAAAACATTAAGGCAGATGGACTTTGAACAATAAAAAAAATTAGAAAGAAAAAAAAAGATTACTTGATTCCTATGAAGTCTAGTTCATTTGTTGGAAAAAATGGAAATAAACACTATGCATCCTTCTGATGGTTGTTAGAACTTAAAAAAAAGGAAAAGTGTGTATGTCTTCCATTCTTTTCTTTTTAAAATAGCAAAGAAATTGTATATAACAATAGCTTTCCAACTACTGATGAATGTTCAATGAAAATTTTAATAGAATACTATTCAGTCATCAAAAAGATGAACCAATGAAATTTACTACTAAATGGATGGAACTAGAAAAAATCATACTCAGTGAAATATCCCAGACGCTGAAGACACATGGATGTTCTCCCTTATAAACAGATCCTAACATTAAACATTCAATTTGATGTAATCATCTGAAATTCTCACAATGCCAACAAACAAAAGGAAATATCTCAATACCCAAACAAGACACAGCATATTGGAGCAGAAAAACAGTGAAATGGACAGCTCCAACGAACCAGAGTGCAGAGTAACTGTGACCTTCAATTCCCAGCCTGAATCATTTCAAGTGGAACTTTCCATATCCTAAGGCTCAGGGAATGTTGCAGAAGATGTGGCAGTAAGACTGTAAAAGTCTAAAGGTGGGGAAGTCTGCGGCCAGCTAAGCCATTCCTCTGAAAATAGGGCTGCTGCATCAAGAAAGTTATGGTGGGACTCATCCTCACCAGAGATGCACTGTGACTGATAAACCAACATTCCCCCACAGATTAGTGAAGAACTCAGGAGAAATAATTACAAGCTAGGATCTTGGGCTAGACAGGTGAAGAACAGTGTCCCTATCAGTGGTCTACCAAAGGAAGAGCCACTTAATCTGCCACTGAGTCCTGTGTCCATACCAATATAATATCCAAAGGCAAATCTATGATCCACACAAGCAGACAGGCAGGAAAGTGGGTGGGAGTGGAGTGAATTGGTGAATAGAGGATTGAGTGAGAAAGGGAGAGGGAGGGAGTAGGGAGTCAGTGACAACCACCAATTATATTTGTAATTAAGAAGACTTAAAACTAATTGAAACATGAAATATTAAAGATAAAATTCCTGAGAAGTTACACTAGCAAAAGTAAAGTGCTAAAAAGAATCCTCATTGTAAATGCATAAAGGAGGGTATATCCGAATTGGATAACTGTGAGATGACTCTATGGGGATTCTACATGTACCCAGAATCCTTCCTCATTTATTAACTGATAGGACACAGTTGTAGAGTATAACTTCAGCATGCCTCCTCCTCATTTAGCCCTTATATAGTCAATCAAATTCTTTTTTTAATTTTTTTATTTATTATTTATTCAACTGTGCGTGTATGCGTGCGTGCGTGCGTGCATGCGTGCGTGTGCGTGTGTGTGTGTGTGTGTGTGTGTGTGTGTGTATGTATGTGGGTGTAGAATCACGGACGAATTCCGGAACCACCATGGACCCTCCACCTCCTCCTTGTTTACTCTGTCCTGGGATTCAGAGGCTCCGCCTTACCAGGACCAGAAACGCAGGCCACCCCAGCTTCCTCCGGGCATCTGTACGTGGGGTCTAGGATCCGAACTCAGGACATTCTGCCTGCAAGGCAGAGGCTTACCCCCTGTGCCACCTCTCCAGCCCCGTCAATCAAATTCTTAAGATAACCTCATACACTATGTTGCAGTCCACCTGCATGGTTGCTGATAAATGACCATCACACAGCTTAAGGGAACAAGGAGTTTACTTTCTTACAACAGTTCTCAGTCCAGCCTGAAAGGAGAGCACACACCAACATCAGGGCTGAGGAACTGGCCACCATCATCACATAATGGCTGAGAGATGGACGATCCTTACTTGCCAGACCAGCATGTCTGGCCAAGTGAACAGAGGATGCCAACTCTCTCAACCAGCTCTCTGTGAGAGGGCCTAATCTCACCCACCAAGGGCTGGGTCTTCCCCTTCAGCTAGACAATCTCCTTGCTCTGGGCTTAACTATCAACTCTACAACTGTGCCCAGAGCTCAAACTCTCAACAGTCAAGTTGATACCTGTGCTTAACTATGACACACTATAAATAAGGTTGTGTACTCTGGGGTTGATAATCACACACTTTTTATAGAAAAGCCAGTGACTTTGATGCTTCCATGCTCTGTATTGGCAAATTGCCAAAGCTTCTTTACCTGGATCCTTCTAAGAAGGTTTTCCTCTTTGTCTTTCTTCTTAAACTTGCTCAGGATGTACATAGACATGACAAAATAAGTAAGATATTAGTTAGGACACTGTCAAAGCATTTCTGCCCTGAATGTAAAAAAAAGTAATAAAAACATTGTGAAAGTGAAAGAAACTCTTGCTACTGGAATCAAAGTAACTTCCTCCATTCTTGTCCTCACCATTATCTGGGCAGCATATAAGACCTTTGCAGAAAAATAATAATAAAAGAATATCTAGCTTCACCAAAAACAGCAACAACAGATTAAGAAACTAAGGCATATGACCTGAAAAAAAGGGAAGTAAAAGAAATTCTGCCTGTGTTTGGGGATGGATTTAGATAAAATAAATCACCAGTGAAAACTCAGGTATAGATGAATTTAGCGTGGGTGAGATCCTCACTCCTCACCAATCATCCTTGATTGTGGAAATAGAATGACAGTATAGAAGTGAGCTAACCACAAAACAAAAATACTAGCCACTCCCTGGTAAGAGTCTGGTATGAAAGGTGAAAGGGACCTCAGTTTGAAAGGGAAACTGAAACTTAACTGAAGAAAGGCTCTGCCAGGCTTCCCATGCCAAAGAAACAGCCCCAGATGGAGCCCTGTGGACTTCTGCCATCTCCTTGGCGGGGCTGAATTGCTGCCATTTGCCTGCATCTGTCAGTCGCACACGACAAAGTCTCAACCCTCCTACTTCCTACTTATCCCTCCATTGCCATCCAAAGGTTTCAAAAATACATTTTATCTCATTGTCTCATTATTTAGTAGAGATATGCATTGGAACTGCTCTTTCCACCAAAAGCAGCCCACTTCCTGCTGTATGAGTACTTACTTTCCTCCTGAAGCAGGTGTTATTATTTAAAAATACCAAACAACCCTACTTCAACTGCTATAAAAAACATAGATTTAGAAGCTTTATATAATTTTCAGAGCAAATGGCATTAAGAAATTTGATCTTGCACCTGCCTACTCTTCAGATTTGCATAAATGCTCATTGCTGCACAAATGTGTCATGGCAGTTGGTTCTATTTAACACAAAAACAAGGGACTCTGTCCATCTGGGAAGCATCTTCCAAAAGAGTCACAGATATTTATTTTGCTTAGCACATGAGTCTGGAGGCTTTCCAATTGCATGCTACCACTCAAAATTCACAGAATTTTAATATAGACAAGTTAATGGATATGTTTAATCTTTATTAAATGCACTCTTGAAGGTATTGTTCTCTGTGCATTAGGCATTAAACTGTGAGTTTCTTTAATTTACATTTTTATGGAAGTCAGTGTTCTTAAATTCCGGTATTACCAATGGTGTCATATGTCATTATTGAGGCCCTGGAAATGTTTTTTGGTATGAGATACTGCACTTTATTAGACATAATCATTGTACATAGTAGTAGGATTCATAAAGACATAAAAGATGGTGTGCATTTTGATTCTGTTCACACCACCCACCGTCCCTTCTCTCTGTCCTCCTACTAATCCAGCTCATTCCTCTATGGAGTCTTCCTCCTACTTTCATGCCATATGTATGAAATGTACTCCATATATCCATAGAAAATTTAAGTTCCACAAATTAGAAGAAGTGTATCATTTGTCTCACTGTGTCTGACTTCTTATATTTGCTGATCTCCACTTAGCTGAATATAATCCCCTTGGGTATGCATGTCACATTTTCTTTATCCATTTCATTTGCTGACAGATAATGTACACTGATTCCATTACTTAGTTATCAAGAATAGTTCTGTGATGAACACAAATGTTTAAGCATTTCTGTGATATGCTGACAAAGGATTGTGCCTAATTATTTACTTTCCCCACAGCACCATATATAGGTTCCCTTTTCCTCACATTCTTGTCAAATTTATAGTATTTATATTCTTTATGGTAGTCATTCTTACCTGTGTGGCAGAATCTTGATAAGCATTAACATTTCCCTGATGGTTAATGATGCTGAACATATGCTTATATGACCATATGTTTTCATACATTTATTGACCATCTGTACTTGGTTTTTTGAGAATGTCTGTCCATTTCATTAACCCATTAGTTGAAAGGATTATTTGGCCTAATGATTTTCAATTTTCTCTATTATATTCAAAGTATTCATCTTCTGAGAGATGTATAGATTTAAAAAAATCACATCCAATTCTGTGAGATATTTCTCCACTTGGTTATTTCTTTTACCATGTAGAAGATATTTAATAGAGGTATATTTATCAATTCTTAGTTTTATTTTCTGAAATACTTTTCAAAATGTCTTTTCCTATTCCTTGTTCTCAAAGCATGTTTCCCCTAATGTTGTCAGAGATTCAGTTCTCACATAAGGTCTTTCATCCACTTGAAATCAATTTTCATAAGGAGTTAGAGACAGGTTTTGAATATTATTCTTCAACACAAAAAATCTAGTTTTCTCAGAACCACCTCAAAAAAAAGCTGCCTTTTCTTTAATGTGGGTCTTATTTTATTTTTTTAATCCTTTATAAAGATCAATTTTTGTAGCTACATGAGCTAATTTATGTTTTTAAAATTCCATCCATCTACAAGCAAATATTATGTATATTTCTTTAGGAAAGTAAGTTGGAGTAAAAAAAAAAAAGAATGTGTGTAAACTTCTGACTTCTCTGATGTAAATCAGCTAGGTCAAATTATGTCTTTAAACATAACATAAATTGGTGAAAAGTGAAAAAAGGTAAAGACTAATCGGGTTTTCTTTACATTCTGGCTCTTGAGATGGGTCTTGAAATAAATCCTTTTCCTTGTACTCATCTTTAATGAGGTGTAAAATGAACTTTTTTGTGATTATTGGAATACCTAGGAGTTTTCTCTGTTGATTTGAATTGAATATGGTTTTCTTTCAATGGTGAGAGATTCTGCTGTGATTTAAATACCAGCTCATGTAAAAATAGTGGATGATTGAAAAGATAGCAACATAATTGAAAATGAGGAAAAGCAATTAGTGAGGCATGTGGGAAGATAATTCATAGTGCTTATTTCCACTAAGAGTGGAACACTTTGGTGTTTAGAAATTAATGGAACAGAGGTTGGACGCAGATGCTCCTTATCAATCCAAGTCCTATTAGTAAGTAAGTATAACAACTCTTAATTGGTACACAATGTACAAAGATTGAAATCTGCCCTCAATAATAACTCTAAATCTTGTGTTTAATGTGACACTTGATTATTCTATAGCTCTTAGAACTTACACTTGTTAATGGAAGATGTGAAAAAGAGTTCTATATTTTAACAGGTAAATGAAGTATTTCTTTAACATTCTAAAAAATAGTTTCTCACAGCGTGAGATTAATTAATTAATTAATTAATTAATTAATTAATTATCTTTACCTATATGTGAAGCTGTTCTGCAATGGAGCTGAAAGAAGCCAAGAAAGATTTTTAATTCCTATAATGAATTTCATTGACTTTTTGTTTTCCTGATGAACAAATAACATCTCTTGATGTTATCTTATAAATATTATTGTTCATGCAAATAAAAGTCAATGGTGAAGCTCCTTATCAATTCATCAAATATCACATAGAAACTATTTGCCAGTATTGACATAACAACTGAACAAGTATTTCATCTCAAAGATTGAATATTTACTGAAAAATTACATACGCAAATTTATTTTCCAAAAGTATCAAGAAGTTGATGTTATCAGTCTTTCATATCATACAAAATTAATTGTTCTCCAGGATCTTACAGAACTGATTGGGAAAGGGAAAAAATGCAAGCACATTGGAAAAATGTTAAACCTAGATCTAAATATATGAAGGGCAAATACACCTAGTATTGGTTATATCTCGACTTATCTTTTCTTACATACACATCTTCTACATTTTTGCTACAGTCTCCAGATAGAGACCTAAATCCTAACACCTAAATCCATTAACATTTCAGGAAGTTAGTACACAAACAGTGGTAATTTTCATGTTTTATAGCAACATAACTTGGTTTCAACAAATTTATGGAGATAGAAAAAATGATTCATATTTATTCTGATTCTTACCTGTGATTGATCTTATATGTATGGAATGTATAAGAACATGTATCATTTAAATTTTTACATCAGACTAACTTTATGATTATTTTAATGTTATACTTGAGTTAAAACGCCTTTTTAAAAGTTTTACTTTACTTGTAGTGAACAGTAAATAGCAAACCTGGGAATTTTGCCTACAAAAGATGTGACCCCACAAAATTAAGAAACAAAGCAAAAAATCTTGTTTCTTCTCTTTGTTCAATGAACATAAATATTTTAATAACATTTCATTCTGAATATTTATGTTTATTTGATTGCATGGTTTTCTTTCTTTCAGTACCATGAAGATTTTATTTGTGCTGGATGTGATGGTGGCAGCACTTGTCTTGAGATCACTTGAAGTAATTTGTAATTTGCATTTCATATATATATATATATTTATTTATACATATCCAAAAATGTATTCAGTTACAGTCAATAGGTACTGAAAACACTCACATCAAAACTTGCTGTCACTTCCCCTCTTCAGTGAAATGAAACATCTGAGTCAAGAATTACCATATCTTAGAGGCCCAGACTGTGTAAATTATGCAAATTTTCAATGCAGCTCAAAAGGTAACATAAAATGCACTTGAAAATCAGTATTTTTATACTGATCACTGTTACCTGACTCCCAGACATCAATTAATGCAATGGCTAGAGGATGAGCTTCTTTGTGCCCTGGATTAAGTTTGCCATCAAATTAGGTGCAAAGGAAAATGAAGGATGGTTCAGAGCAGTCATGCAAAGAAGAGAAGATAAATGATTATTGAATGTGATTATCAAATGCACAAGGGTACTTGAAACTAGAATCAAAGTCATGGCATCTCACAGTAAAAATGATTTCATAGATCTATATGTTTCTTATTTGCACAAATCTCCCCTGGGCCTCTTGTGACAGAAATGAAATTAATGAAGAATGAGAGTAGGATCTCAGAAATTAGTCAATGAGACTTTAGTTTATAACAGTTAATTATATGGAATTTTCATATATTCATATAATGAATTTTATTCATTTTCACATCATATGCCTCTCACATCCACTCCTTCTTCCTTGAAATCCTTCTCAACAAGTCCCAATCTTTCTATCTTATCTACTTTATGAGTGTCACCCACTGAGTGTATTTTTCTTTTATTGTTTTCTCTCTTTCTTTCTTTCTTTCTTTCTTTCTTTCTTTCTTTCTTTCTTTCTTTCTTTCTTTCTTTCTTTTTCTTTCTTTCTTTCTTTCTTTCTTTCTTTCTTTCTTTCTTTCTTTTCCTTCCTTCCTTCCTTCCTTCCTTCCTTCCTTCCTTCCTTCCTTCCTTCCTTCCTTCCTTCCTTCCTTCCTTCCTTCCTTTTTCTTTCTGTCTTTTGTTTTATGATGACACAAATGTGATCATTCTGGTGACATTTCATTGAAAAATTTCCAATTTTCCAAGATGAGCAATACTCAGTGATGCACTCCAAATTTTCTGAGCTAAAACAGTGATCACAAAGAAAACAAACTATTCTCTAAATGTAATGTGCTGCTAAGTTAGAATGTTTGACATCTGAGGGAATTAAGTGCATTTTGCATTGATGATATTTTCAGTATTCAATAGGTTGAACAGGATGAAATCCTGCCTAGTACCTTGTAATGAGGAAAACTATGTCCCAAAAGGTTCATATAATCAGGTGATAGCAAATTTTGGAATGACAAAAAGAAATTGCTGATATACAGAATAAAAGGCAGATTCTAATTCTTAATAACTCTCACCATATTTACTATAATAAAAACTAAGTTTCTCCTTCATGCAAACTTTACCACAATTATTAGTGAAATATGCTTTTCACAGTTCCATACAGGTGTATAATGCATTCCAATCATTCTCTCTTCATCCAGTCTATCTCCTTTCTATCTAGCTTCTTCCTCACAAGACTTTCTTCCATATTCATGGATGTTGTGGCTGTGTTCCACTGTGTTTCACTGTGTCATCTGTGGGGTCTTGCTGCCTATAGTGTTTGTATTCATGGGTTTTGCTACATATTTGTATTCATGGTCTCCACTTAAAAGAGTTCTTCCTTGCTTGTCACATTATTTAAGTTTATGTATCCACCAAGGTAAGTGAAAAGTAGGGAATTCTCAACCTATCATTCAACATTTTCACAAAATGGATTAAAAGGGATTGTTTCTTTTCTAATAATAGTCATAAAAGCATCAACATGTGAGTCAGCAAGATCACTCAGTAAATAAGACACTTTTCTGAAAAACTGATCATTTTATTTCAATCCCCAGAAGCCTAATGGAAGGACTTAACTGATGTATGAAAGTGGCTGTCATGACATGATTTCAGACTCTTTGCTCTCTCTCATACATAAAAGATAATATACCTTTTTAATAGATGAATAAATAAATAGGAAAAAGCTTTTTAATACATTTTTTATTATTTCCGCTCATACAAACTTAATAGGTAGACCAGTTCCCTCCCTCCTTCTTCCTCCCCCCGAACCTCCTGCTACCCGTCCCCCCTACCCATCCCCCAGTGACTCCCCCCAATTCCCAGAGAGTCCTTTATTGTGTATGCCTAACTCTTCTCTGGGTCCTCCTCTCCGATGACATACAAGGACCCAGTGGTGTTTCCCTGAACCCTTTCTCGTGTTCCCCTCAAGCATAGGAACACTACTGTGGCTGCCAATCCCTTGCCTCCAAGGATCTTGGTGTCTTTAGCGGATGCTACACTTTGTGAGGTCAATAGTGTGTTGGACATTGCGCAGGGCATGCAAAGTCCTATTTTGATTGCTTCGGCCCTAACTAGTGTGGAGAATCTTGCAAATCATTGCTCCTCCCATCCTTTTCCTCTTATAATCTTGCCGCCCCCTCTTCCGCAAATGTCCCTGAGCTTCAGGATGGGGAGAGATTAGGCTGACCTAGTTCCATGTGGTTGATATAGAGTCTCTGAAGTTCTGGATTGTGGTTTGTTGATTTTTTTTGCAGTTTTGCTGCTGCTGCAATGCCCTTCACTCCATCCTGATGGGCACTGTATGTCACCCCCTTTGAGTGTCTCAATGTGGGCTGGGTGAGTTAGGTACTAGGAGCCACCTATTAGGGAGTACATACGGCACTTAATTTTCTGGGTTTGGGATACTTCACTTAATATAATTGTTTCTAATGACATCCATTTCCAAGCAAATTCCAGTAATTCATCATTTTTGATGGCTGAGTAGTACTCCATTGTATAGATGTACCACTGTTTCCTTATCCACTCGTCAATTGCTGGACATTTGGGTTGATTCCATTACTTTGCTATTGTAAACAGTGCTGCTATGAACATGGTCGTGCTTGTGCTATTGAGATGAACCTCTGCTGCATGGGGGGTTATTCCCAAAAGTGGGATAGCAGGGTCATATGGCCTTTCAATCATTAATTTCTTTAAGAATCTCCAGACAGCTCGCCAGAGTGGCTGTATGAGCCTGCATTCCCATCAGCAATGTAGGAGAGTTCCCCTCTCTCCACATCCTCTCCAGCATTTGTTGTTGTTTGTATAGTGGATTTTTTGCAATTCTGACCTGGGTGAGATGATAACTCGGGGAAGTTTTGATTTGCATTTCCCTGATGGCTAAGGAAGTGGAGCATTTTTTAAGATATTTGTTAGACATTTTAATGTCATCCCTGGTAATATTTCTTTTAAGTTCCAGGGCTCATTTTTTAATTGGGCCATCGGTTTCCTTGATGTTTAGTTTTCTAAGTTCTTTGTGCACTCTGGACAGTAGAGCTCTATCAGATATGTGGTTAGTGAAGATTTTCTCCCATTCTGTGGGTTGCCTTTGAGCTCGTGTTACAATCTCTTTATCTGAACAGAAGCTCTTTAATTTCACAAGGTCCCAACTGTTGAGAGTTGGTAGCAGTGACTGTGCCATTGGATGTCTGTTTAGGAAATGTTGGCCTAGCCCAATCAGCTCGAGGGAGTTTCCTATCCTTTCAACTATGGTTTTTATAGTCTCTGGCCTTACATCAAGGTCCTTGATCCATTTGGAATTAAGTCGTGTGCATGGTGACATGTACGGGTGACATGTAATGGTCCAGCACCATTTGTTGAAGATGCTGTTCTTTTTCCATTGGATTCTTTGGACCCCTTTGTCAAAGAACAAATGGCTGTATTTTTGTGGGCTTATATCTAGGTCTTCAATCCTTATCCATTGATCTGTGTGTCTATTTTGGAGCCAGTACCAGGCTCTTTTTATAACTATGGCTTTGTAGTATAGACTAAGGTTTGGTATGGTAATACCTCCAGCAGTGTTTTTGTTACTCAGGATTGTCTTTGCTATCCTGGGTCTTTTGTGCCTCCATATGAATTTTGAGATTGTTTGGTCAACTTCTTTAAGAATTGCTTTGGGATTTTAACTGGTATAGCATTGAATTTGTATATTGCCTTTGGTAGGATGGTCATTTTTACGATGTTGATTCTGCCAATCCAGGAACATCGGAGGTTTTCCACCTTCTGGTGTCTTCTGCTATTTCTTTCTTTAAGGTTCTAAAGTTTTCATTGTAAAGGTCTTTTACCTCTTTGATTAGGTTTATACCAAGGTATTTCATTTTTTTAGGGGCTATAGTACATGGGATTGTTTCTCTCAGGAATTTTTCACTTCTATCATTCTGGGCATATAGGAAAGCGATTGATTTTTGTACATTTATTTTGTATCCTGGTACCCTGCTGCACTTCTCAATTAGTTTCATGAGCTTCCAGGTGGATTTTTTGGGATCACTCAGGTATAAGATCATGTCATCTACAAATTGGGATAGCTTGACTTCTTCCTTGCCGATTTGAATCCCTTTTATGTCCCTTTCTTGTCTTACGGATTCAGCTAAGACTTCAAGTACAATATTGAACAGAAGTGGTAAGAGTGGACAGCCTTGTATAGTTCCTGATCGAAGTGGGAATGCTTCCAATTGTTCCCCACTGAGCATAATCCTTGCGGTGGGCTTGTTGTATACAGCTTTTATTATATTGATAAAGGTTCTTTCCATTCCTACTGTCTCTAGCGTTTTGATCATAAAAGGCTGTTGGACCTTGTCAAAAGCTTTTTCTGTATCTATTGAGAATATCATGTGGTCTTGGACTTTGGACCGGTTTACATGATGAATTACATTTATTGATTTGTGTATGTTGAAACAACCTTGTTTGCCATGGATGAATCTTACTTGGTCCCCGTGAATGATCTTTTTAATGTGTTTTTGAATCTGATTTGCTAAGACTTTGTTGAGAATCTTTGCATCTGTGTTCATCAGGGAGATTGGCCTATAGTTTTCTTTTTTAAGTGAATCTTTATTAGGTTTTGGGATTAAAACGATATTAGCTTCATAGAAGGAATTTGGTAGTGTTCCTTCCTTTGCTATTTGATGGAACAGTTTAAGGAGTATTGGTGTTATTAACTCCTTAAATGTCTGGTAGAACTCTGTGCTGAATCCATCTGGTCCAGGACATTTTTTGGTGGGAAGATTAGAGATTACTTCCTCAATTTCTTTATATGTTATAGGACTACTTAAATAATTCACAACTTCCTGATTCAATTTAGGAAGGTGTGTTAACTTAGAAATTTATCCATCTCTTTTGTGTTGCCAAATTTCACAGAGTAACTCCATGTTCATTTTCGATTTTGTTAATTTGGGTTTTTTCTCTCCTGCTTTTGGTTAATTTAGCTAGAGGTGTATCAATCTTATTGATTTTTTCAAAGAACCAGCTTTTTGACTGGTTGATTTTTTCTATCGCTTTCTTAGTCTCGATTTCAGATATTTCTCCCCCTATTTTGCTATTCTCCTCTCTTCTATTACTTTCGGGATCAGATTGCTCTAGTTTCTCTAAAGCTTTAAGCTGCATTGTTAAGTTGTTTCTTTCTGATGTTTCCATTTTTTGATGTAGGCATTAAGAGCTATGAACTTACCTCTTAGAACAGCTTTCATTGTGTCCCAGAGATTTTGGTAAGTTGTATTTTCTTTTTTTCTTTTTTTTTTAACATTTCTTTTTAAAATTTTTTATTATTATTTATTCAATTGTGTGTGTGTGCGTATGTATGTGCCTGCGTGTGTGGGTATGTATGTGTGTGTGTGTAGAACCATGGACGAATTCGGGAACCACCATGGACGCCTCTACCTCCTTCTGCCCCGGGATTCACAGGCTCCACCCTACCAGGGCCAGAAGCGCAGGCCGCCCCCGCTTCCGCCTGACGTCTATACATGGGATCTGGGATCCAAACTCAGGACCTTCCGCCTGCAAGGCAGAGGCGTAACCCCAGAGCCACCTCACCAGCCCCGTAAGTTGTATTTTCATTATCATTCGCTTTCAGGAAATCTTGAATTTCCTTTTTAATTTCTTCCTGAATCCAATTCTCCTTCAGCATCATATTGTTAAGTTTCCAGGAGTTAGTGTATTTTCTCTTGTTTGTTGTGTTGTGGATGTCTAGCTTTAGGCCGTGGTGGTCTGATAGGGCACATGTTAGAATTTCAACCTTTTTGTTTATGTGGAGATTCGTTTTGTGGCCCAATATGTGATCTATTTTGGAGAAAGTTCCATGTGCTGTTGAGAAAAATATGTATTCTTTGGTGTATGGGTGAGAAGTTCGATAGAGATCTGTAAGGTCCATTTCTTTCAGGGTTTGATTAAGTTCCAAAGTGTCTCTGTTAAGCTTTTGACCTGCTGATCTATCCCATGTTGAGAGGGCAGTGTTGAAGTCCCCAAGAATTATCGTTTGGGGGTTGATTTCTTGCTTTAGACGCTGTAGGGTTTTCTTAATGAATGTGGAGGGGCCCGTATTGGGTGCATAGATGTTCAGTATTGTGAAGTCTTCCTCGTGAATTGTACCTGTGACTAAAATGTAGTATCCATCTGTGTCTCTTATAATTTTCTTTGGTTTAAAGTCCACTTTGTCTGATATCATAGTGGCTACCCCTGCCTTTTTTGTGCTTCCATTAGCTTGTAGAATTGTTGACCAGGCTTTTATTTTTAGGGCATGTCTATCTTTTGTGGTGAGATGGGTTTACTGCAGGCACCAGATTGATGGATTGTGATTTTTAATCCAACTTTGTAATCTGTGTCTCTTGACCAGTGAGTTAATTCCATTAACATTTAATGTTATAATGGAGAAAATATTTTGAATTCCAGACATTTATTATATTTAGTGGTTTTTATAAGTATATTGCTTCGCTGTTAATCGTGTTATACTTGCCTTCTGTTCTCCTGGATATGCCTGTTTTTTTCTTCAAGCTTGAATATCATTTCTAGTATTTTTTGAAGGCCTGGTTTGGTGGACATGTATCCCTTCAAGTTGTCTTTGTGCTGGAAGATTTTTCTTTCTCCCTTGATCATGATGGATAGTTTTGCAGGGTAAATCAGCCTGGGTTGACAGTTTTGCTCATTCAATACTTGAAATATGTCTCTCCAAGCTCTTCTTGCTTTTACCGTTTCGACTGAGAAGTCATTTGTTATTTTAATAGGTTTACCTTTAAAAGTGACTTGTTTTTTCTCCCCTGAAGCTCTCAGCAGCAGTTCTTTATATTGAATGTGGAGTGTTTTGACTATTACTTGCCGTGGCGAGCTTCTGTTTTGGTCATATCTGTTTGGGGTGCGGAATGCCTCTTGTATATGGTTGGGCCTCTCTTTTTTTAGATGAGGAAAGTTTTCCTTGATGATCGTTTGAAAAATTTCCTCAGGGGTGGTATTTTGAGATTCTTGCTCTGGTATTCCATGAATAAGCATCTTAGGCTTCTTCAGGGTGTCCCACATCTCCTGGATATTTCTCTCAAGTATCTTTTTGGCTTTAACAACCTCTTCCATTGAGCTGGTTAATACTCCCACTTTATCTTCAAGGTCTGAAATTCTGTTTTCTGCTTCATTAGTTCTGCTGATAAGACTCTCTGTGGAGTTCTGGGTTGAAGATAACTTGTCTTTTAGCTCAGTTTTAAACTCTGCTTGAGTCTGTTTTAACTGCTCTATGCCAGTTTTTGTTTCTTGTACTGTTTTTCTCAACTCCTCCAAGTGTCTGTTGTGTTCCTCTTCAAATCGATTGATTCGATTATTTAATTCTTCCCGGATTTCCTCTTTCATAGTATTGAACATGGTAATGATCATATTTTGAAAGTCGTTATCCTGGGTCAGGCTTTCATGGCCATTTTCCATGGGTTTGTTCTGTTTGGAGTCTAACATTGTGGGATTAATTCCTTCAGTGGGCGATTTGTTTACTTGAGTGTTGTTTCTCATGGATTTGCACTTTGACTTTGGCATTGTCATTTTAACTCTTAACATCTTCTTTCAATTTCTGTGAGTTTTTCACTAAACTGAATTATTTGATCTGGGGTTCTGAAGGTGGGCAGGGACAGAGCTTACCTAGGTCGCGGTGAGGCCCGGGCTGGACCGCGCATGTCCTGGGCTGCAGAGTGGGGGAAGGGAGGAGGAGGGTGAATTTTATCCAAGCCTTCAAACCTATTATGCAGGAAACAGCAGCAGGAGTGGTAGGAATTTATCAGGCATGGGGTCAGAGGGAGCTTGGAAAATGCTTTTTTAAAAAGGCAATATGATCTAATTTTAGACTCATACTTCCAATATCACTATATTCTTCATCATGTTTTATATATTGAGGATAGAGGATTCATCAAAAATATTTTCTGTTTTACCCACATATCTAAAAATACAGACTCAACAAACTTTCAGTTAATAAGTACAATGCAGACAAATAATACTGAAAATTCATGATAAATTGATTAATGTTAGCTTAGGATTCATTCAATGAGATGAAATTCTAGCTTCATGGAAAATGCCCATGCTCTCCTGTGAATATCCTCATACCTCTTTCTCACTTCAGCATCCCTGTCTGACTCAAATGAGGATCTGAGATTGAAAATCCCTTTAGTATCCTCTTCGTTTGATGTCAGATTAAGCCAGTTGCCTTGACTCACAAGGAAGGAATATTAGATATGCTTGTATAGATGTGCTTTACAATATCAGATATGCTTCTGCTAAACACAGTTCTTGCTTCTGGGGAGTCAGATCTTGGGCATTTAGTTAGGACATAAATTATGGTGGCTAAAAAATGTGGCACTGAATTAAAAAAAAAAAAAACAACTTGAGTTGCTCCTGTATTCCCTCCACTCTACTTCTCTCTTTTCATCTCCATTCCTCTCTGTATTGATATTCCATACAGTCTTATGAATTGAGCCCAGGATTAACTATAGAGTTCTATGTCCAGACCTCTTTCTGCTTTTCATTTTGGCACCAAATCTCAGAAATAGTCCAACCTTACCTTCCACATTCTCTAATGCCTTTCATGTGATTCTTAGACACGTGATTCTTTTTCCTAAGCTTCCGTAAAGATGGAAGATTCCATAGGTGAACCAATACACCTGAAATTCTTTTTGTTGACATTCACCCCCTTTACTTTAGAAATTCTAATTTCTAAAATTCTCCATATTATTTTTCTAATGACATATTACTTAAGATCCCATTATGTGCAGACTGTGAAATTTCCAGTGATTGCCAAAAAAAAAAAAAAAAAAGAAGCTATAGCAGACACATGACAATATCCTCTCACTTTTGTAGGTATTTCTGGGTACTAATGGAATATATTGACTCCACTGTACAATTTTCATGAGGAAATTATCACCATTTGCTGTGGTTTTCAACAATGGGCATCTGTTATTAAACTCTAGAGTCACAGGTAAACATGACTTGCCTGGCTTTTCTGGGTGGGTTTGTTTCAGTATAAGGAGTATTAGAACCTGCCTTTTGTCTGTGAATTCAGTCAGACCTGATTTTTAAGCTTTTGTTCTCAGTCTTGAATCCAAAGTGAACAGATATTTGGTCTTTTATTGAAGTGTCCTTCAAAAAGGCCACATTGAACCATGCAGATACCTCTAAGCCTTCTACTGATTTTTCAAGCATTCCATTGAAGAGTATCATGTTTATATTACTTAAGAAAAATAATGTAGACTTTATCAAAATGACATTAGGGGAAGGGATGATGAGAATACATTGAAAAATAATTTATTCTGTTAAAAAATCTAATAATTCTTTTTGTCCCTCCAAATAAGAGATTTTTTGTGGCAAATTTATAATAAATATCTTGCATAGACTTCCTTTAAATATAAGAGCAAGAATAATTACCATCATTATTACCAGCCTCTTCAAGATCATATGCTTTTTCATTGAGAAGCACATTTATAATTGCCGAACTGCTCTTCTACATGAATTTTTCAGAATTACTGACTTAGTACAGACTCCATAATAAAATGCTTAGTGACATAATAGACAGGGTAAGATAACAGTGTTATGAACTGAGAGCTTGTATGAGTAATACTGTGAAGTCTAGAGTTATTGTAGTTACCACTGATCCTTGGGAAGTTGATTCATTCACAAGTATCACTTTTTGTCAAGGTTATTATGCAAGTTCATGTAGATATAACTAGAAAGTTAGTTTAGTTTAACATAACTCTTGTTTTGGAAAGAGACTAAACTAGGAAAGAGAATGTAGGTTCCCCTCAAATACACTATGCACACCATCATACCAATGCACCAGCAAAGTCACATTATACATTGTGGAAGGATTTAAATGACAGAATAAGGAAGTCAGATATTTGTTCATTAAAGAGGAAAGTATGCCAGTACTAAAAAAATGTTACCTTATACAAGATTAAATTGGAAAAGCTTAAATATATACAGTAGTTGTAAAATTAAAAGTGAAATGTTAACAAAGAATCGCAAACTAACATACATATTTGAGAATTCTAACTTTAATGGTAATGCAAAATGAAGAATATAAGAAAAGTAGACTAATTTAAATTCATCAATTTCCTTTATCCTTTATTTATTTTAAAGAGAGAGCATATGCATGTCACTGATCAATAGAGGTCAGTGAACAACTTTTGGAAGTCAATACTATCCTTCCAGCACATGGGCTTTTGGGAAACTATTCAAGTCTCCAAGTTTGCAAGAATATGCCTTACCTATTCAGCTATTTTGCTGTTCCTCAGCTAGACATTTTTTAAAGAAAAATAAGGTAGGACATATTCTAAATATACCATGTTGTTCAGGAGATCAATTCTTCATTGAAATCTAAAATGGCTCCATAATTTTGACTAAAATTAATCAGCAATTATAGAAAATTTGAATGAATATGTGCTCCACCTAGGATTGACATGTAAAGAAAGGTACATGTTCAGATAAGAAAACAGAACATCTAATATAAAAACAAAGGCAAAAAAAAACCCAAAGAAGCTAAAATATTGTCCAAGTAGCAAAGTAAAAAGACAGAGTAAATTAAAATTAAAACCTTTTGATATAAAACTTGGGAATTGTTGCTGCTGCGTTTTTTCCAACCATGCTTTTTTTCCAATGATGAAAACTTATGCAGAAAGTGGTATATATTGGCTTATGGCTCCAAGGGGACATAGATATTTATGTACAGAGGGAATCATGTAGCAGAAGTTAACAGCCTAAGGCAGAGATAAGGGCTATTTCAGGCCACAGCATCCAACATTAGTGAGAGAGGCCAAGAGGCAAGCCATGATTCCTCAAGGCCTGCCATTTGTGACCTGCCTCCTCCAGCAAGGCTCCACCTCTTAAAGGTGCTATAATATCAGCAACCATAAACACCAGTTAAAAACTCAAAAAAAAATTTATATCAGTGAAGAAACAATTATGTATACTAATTTCTATCCCTTGCCTCCAATTTTATACATAAATTACTTTTTGAAGATCCATCATGAAAAGTCACACAGACAGCATCCTTCATAAATGAAGTAATATCATGAGTTGCTTTAATATATATTTCAGGTTAGGAGGCAAGTGAAACATAATTTTCTTTTTATTATATTTTTATTTTAAAAAATCAAACATTAAAAAGGTGAATAATTTGTTATACCCTGAATGTATTCAGGATGGTGTACTTATTGGAGTACGTTTCTAAAACTGCAAACTATAAAGAGTCATACATCTGTAAAGCCTCAAAAGAATATAAATAAATAAATAGATAAAATGTATCAATTTCTTTTTAAAGCTACATGCAAGCTGTTGGATTGGTTTCCATTTTCTGTTCCTGTTCTGTGTAAAAAAGAATCACCATAGGCATTCCAATTAAATATCAATAATGCAAAGTACTTTGATGTGAAAAAGGAAGGACAATGACTATAATTAATGCAAGCCATGGATAATACACTCATGAATATTACTTCTGCATCATTCAGTGAAATACATTTTCAAAAGACAGTGAAGAACTGGAGGAATGTATTCTACACTTTCTGATACATTTAATCAAACCATAATCTTTAAACTCACTCAGAGCTGAAACAACTAGTTATGTAGATTAAAATGAGAACCCTAGATGCTAATTGATTAATTCAATGTTTATTAAAGCTGTTGGCATGCTTCTCGGTGAGCGAGCTATCAGGGACATTTATTCTCACTTTTTTGCGGTGACTGCAGAAGGAAATTGCTAATTAAAACACAAACAGGAAAACAACATTGAAAATAAATAAATCTCAAAGTAAACCGAATTGGGTGACAAGGAAAGTTGCTGCTATTTGCATTCATTAATTACAAATATATGAATTATGGAAATAGCATCACTAGGTTCAGATGATTGGTATAAACCTTGTTAAAATCACCTTCTTTTTACTCATCCTGTTTTTGTTAAATACCTTAAAGCACAAAAAATAGGATATATTCAGGTTTTAAATTAGCAGATAGACCAAGAAAACACAATAGTATTGTTAACTGTTGCTGTGAGAGAGCATTCAAAGTTAAGCAACTTAAGAGAGAAAGGGAGATTTATTCACCTTAAGGTTCCAGAGAGGATAAACAACCTTTCATGGTAGAGGCTAAGTCACTGCAAGCATACTAGAGTCTCTCTTGAAAGTCTTCTGTTCTATTGTTCTTTTTATCTGGTCTGCTATTTGTAGGTTTCAATGAAATCTAGGGATGGTCTTTGTATTGTAAATCTATTGATCAGAATAATCTCTTCAAGTCATCTGACAGCTAAACTTAGTTAATGCCAGGTGTGTCAAGTTGACATCCAAGATTAGCTATCACAAGTACATAATAGTAATGTGACAAGACAAGCAAATAGAAAGGTTCTGATATGTGTGTGTGTATGAGACAGAAAACTGGAAGGATAACAAACAGAAATTTGGAGGACATCAAAGCCAAGTGCTTCCAGAATTTTTTTTCAAATTATCTCTTTCTGGATAACTTTGTAAGCCACAAGAGGTCTAAAACCCCCAAAAGAGTAGATGAGCCAGAGGGAAACTTGGGGTCCATAGAAGCAGATAGGTAAGAGGGTAGGAGGGAGTGAGATAGATTGATGAAGGGAAGGGAAGAGGATGGGAGAAAAGGGAGATGGAAGGAATCAGGGATAAGTACTCAATATGCTTGTAAAACTAGGAAAAATAATCACAATACTATATAAATATATGAAATGTCACTCTCTCGACAGAGATAAAATCTGTTAAAATAGAATCTTAGTTTAAGAGTATATTCAAAGGTAGATGGAATAAAAGTAGGAGACCACAGTGGGGGGTGGGTCAGTCTCACATTTGCAAAATGGTTGCTTTCAATCTGCCATACTACATGCCTTCCTCTTCTGGTGAGATCATACCCCATCAGTTGTAAATGATGAGGAAGGAAAGTCTGTGAGCTTAACCAGATGTCTCATTACTTACTTGTAGTCCTTAATTGTGGCCTATTTTCTCTGGTGTAACATGATTCCCTCTCTCTTTGTTTCTGATGGGGCCCTCCTTCCCCTTCCCTCTGTTTATAATCCTTGCAATTACTATAGGTATTACAGAGATTTATCTTTGAGTGTGTCTCTAAGTGGGTTTGGTACTAGGATCCACCTATTAGGGAGTACATACGGCGCTTAATTTTTTATGTCTGGATACTTCACTAGGATCCTTAGAAGCTAGGGATTAACAGCCACAATAGTGTTCCTTTACTTAAGGGGAACACAAGAAAGAGTTCTAGGAAATGCCACTGAGACCTTACGCCTAATCAGAGTTTCACATACACATTAAAGGATGCTCTACGGATGGGGGGGGGCACTAGGAGATAGGGAGGGAGAGGGGGAAAAGAAGGAGAAAAGGGGGGAGGGAGCAAGGGGGGCCAAGGAGGGGTGGAGGGAAGGAGGGGACCAGTGTACCTATTAAGTTTGTATGAGGGGAAATAAATAAATAAATAAATACTTAAAAATAATAGTTAAATAAATAAGTAAAATATGAAATGGTCAAAAAACAAATATAATTAATAAAAAAAGTAAAAAAAATTTCTCTCTCTCGTTTTTCATAATCTTATGGCCATTTCTGCCTTCATCTAAATCTGTCATCTACCCTCATTATTTATTATTTATGCATGTATGTCTATTTCTTATCTATAATTTCTCTATATCTATTATCTACCTCTTGTGTCTACCACCTTTGTCTCTATGTATATGTTTATCACATATTTCCTATTATCTAGAAGTTATTTTTTGTGTTTGTATCTAAGTACAGGTATGTATTATTTATCTATCTCTCATCTAAAAATAAATAATCCCAGAATAAAGGGTCTATTTATAATATTTATCAACTATCTATCATTTATCATCTATCTATCATCTTTCAGTCTATCTATTCATCTGTTATCTATCTGCCTACTTTCTTTTTTTTTAATTCGTTTATTTTTTTTCCCCAATCATACAAGCTCAATAGGTACCCTGGCCTTCTCCCTTCCTCCACCCTTCCCCAGTCCCCCTTGCACCCTCTCCTCTTCCCCTTTCTTTCAACCCCCTCCCTCCTGCTCTTCTAGTGGCTCCCCTTCCATTCTCCCATCCCCTGGAGCATCCCCCTGTGTGAATGCCAAACTTCCTTCTGAGTCTTCCACTACAGTGAGGTGTAAGGACTCAGTGGCATAGCCCAGAGCCCTCTTCTCTCCGGGATCCCCCTTTGTATGGGAACATTATTATAACTATTAACCCCTTGACTCTAAGGATCCTACTGCCTGTGATCCATGCTAGACCCTGGGGGGTCATTGACAAGTCAGTCATTGTGCAGGTCATGCAAAGTCCAACTATGGCTACTGCTGACCTAACTTGTGTGGATCATCTTGCATATCCTTCAGCCTCCCAATATTTAGGCTCTTACAGTCTTGCCACCCCCTCTTCTACAAGTTTCCCTGAGATTTAGCATGGGGAGAGATTTGGCTGGTCTGGTTTCAAGTGATTAATGTAGGGTCTTTGATGTTCTGAACTATGGTTTGTTGTTGTTTTAAGTCTTGCTGTTCCTGCACCACCCTTGGCTCCATGAAAAGTTATTTAAATGAAGAGATTCAAAGGTAGATAGAGGAGATTCAAAGGTAGATGAAATAGGAGTAGGAGACCACAGTGAGGGGTGGGTGTTTCAGTGTTCCATTTGCAGAATGGTTACCATCTATCTTCCAGTCCCTATACCCTCACTAGTTGGTGAGATCAAGCCTCCTAGTCGCAAGTGGCCAAGCAGGAAAGTGAGAGTGAACTTCACCAGATGTCTGGCTACAACTAGCAATATTTGATGGTGACCTATTTTCTCTACTGAAACATGATGCCCTCTCTCCTTATTTCTGGGGGACCTTCCTTCCCCTTCTCTCCTGTTTATAATCTTTGCAATCACTGTAGGAATTTATCTTTGATTTATTTTATTATTTATTTATTTATCAGTGATTTATTTTTGAATATGTCATTAAGTGGGTTTGGTACTAGGATCAACCTATTAGGGAGGACATACTGCACTTAATTTTCTGTGTGTGGTATTCTTCACTCAATATAGTTTTTTTCTTATTCCATCCATTTCCTGGCAAATTGCATTAATTCATTTTTTTGATGGCTGAGTAATATTCAATTGTGTAAATGTATCACATTTTCCTTATCCACTCGTCAACCGTTGGGCATTTATGTTGATTCCATGACTTTGCTACTCTAAATAGTGATGCTATGAACATGATTGTGCTTGTGTCTTTGAGGTGGGTTTTTGATTCATGGGGGATTATTCCCAGAAGTGGAATAGCAGGGTCATATGTCATTTCAATCTTTAAATTTTTTAAAAATCACCAGAATGATCACCAGAGGGGTTGCATAAGTCTACATTCCCACCAGGAATATTGGAGAGTTCCCTTCTCTACACCTTCTCTCCAGTATTTGGTGTAGTTTATATGAGGATTTTTGCCATCCTGACCAGGCTGAGATGGTATCTCAGGGAGGTTTTAATTTGCATTTCCCTGATGGCTAAGGATGTGAAGCATTTTTTAAGATATTTGTTAGACATTTCAATTTTGTCCCTGGAAAAGTATCTTTTGAGTTCCCAGGCCCATTTTTTAATTGGGCCATTTATCTCATTGGTGTAGTTTTCTAAGTTCTTCGTGTTAGTGTTCTAAGTTCAGATATGTGGTTAGTGAAGATTTTCTCCCATTCTGTGGGTTGCCTTTGTGCTCGAGTTCCAATCTCTTTTTCTAAACAGAAGCTCTTTAATTTCATAAGATCCCATTTGTTGACTGTTGGTTCTAGTGCCTGTGCTATTGGATTTCTATTTAGGAACTGTTGGCCTAGCCAAATCAGCTCAAGGGAGTTCCCTACCTTTCAACTAAGTTTTTATAGTCTCTGGCCTTATATTGAGGTCCTTCATCCACCTGGAATTAATTTTTGTGCATGGTGACAAGTATGGGTCCAGTTTTAATCTTCTGCATGTGGATATCCAGTTTTGCCAGCACCATTTATTGAAGATGCTGTTCTTTTTCCATTGTATTTTTTGGGCTCCTTTGTCAAAGATCAAATGGCTATAATTGTGTGAGCTTATATCTATATCTTCAACCCTTATCCATTGATCTGTGTGTCTATTTTGGAGCCAGTACCAGGCTGTTTTTATTACTGTGGATTTGTAATATAGATTAATGTTTGTTATGGTTATACCTCCAGCAGTTTTTTTGTTACTAAGGATTGTTTTAGCTACCCTGGGTCTTTTGTGCTTCCATATGAATTTTGAGATTGTTTGGTCAATTTCTTTAAAGAATTGCTTTTGGATTTTGATAGGTGTACCATTGAATCTTTACATTGCTTTTGGTAGGATGGTCATTTTTATGATATGGTAGGATTTTATGATATGGTAAGATGGTCATTTTTATTATATGGTAGAATGGTCATTTATATTTTTCTTTTGTAATTTTGTATTTATTTTGTGTGTGTATGTGTGTGTTTGTGTGTCTACATATGTGTGTGTATCAAAGGGCACTTAGTGTGTGTCCATGTGGAGGATTAAGGATGACTTTGGGAATCATTATGAATTGCTTCTACCTCCTTTTTGCTTTACACTGGAATTTCCTAGGCTCTACCCACCAGGTCTAGAAGCACAGGCCACAGTCTTTTCTATCTGGCATTTTTATGTGAAACCCAGGATCTAAACTCAAGTCCTACTGCTTGTAAAGTAGAATCTTAACCCCTGAGCCATTGCTCTAGGCCCTCTTCCTACTTTCTTTCTCAATGACTGATTATTCAAATGCAGAAGTTCAGGAAACAAGCTTACACTCACCTACTGTCTACCTACAAAAGCAATCAATCAAGTTAAGTATTTTTCTTAGTTGTATATTTTCATCATAGACTCTGAAATTGAAATGAGTGACAATTGTTTGTTAATAGTGATTTGGTCAGAGAAAGAAAAGGGAAGCTTTCTGAAGAGAAGATATCTCTTAATAATATGTGTTAGGGTAATGGATGTGGGAAAATATCAAAATTCATCACAGATTGTTCATCTTCTGTTTTTATTCTTTTGTACTTTCATACACAAATACAATAATATCTACTGGTTTCAACTCTTTCTACCTAATTTCTTTCCTCTGTCCTGTACTACTTTAAATGTTCTCCTTTCTAGCCAGTTTCCCTCCTGCTTTTGTGTCTTTTATTTTTTTCAACCCATTGTGACCCACTGGGTTTTATCTGAGATACTTGCAATGGCAATTGCTGGAGCACCTGGTAGAGTATTGATATCTCATCTGTGGGTAAACCTTTGATGAAGGAAGTTCCCATTCCCTTGATTGGACTTGGCCTTCAATAGTTTCTCAGAGTGAAGTAGATTTCCTGAGATTTTTTCCCTCATTCATTGTGACTTTCCATATGTTGTGCAGTTCTAATGGGAGTTCCTATTGCTGAAATGAGTTCTTGGGTCAGCAGTCATTTCATGATCAAAGGAAATTCCTACCATTGGGATCTTACACATACTTGCTCTGCTTCTGCAATGAGGGGTTTCTTTTTAGGGAAGTACACTCCACAATCACACATTCTTTACACTTTAGCTAGTAGTGGCTCTCTAATTGCATATGGAAAAAAGCAAGAGAATATTTTTTGATCAAGTGATGCTCAAATTCCAATCTATGGGAATACTGACAACTGTTTATGAATAAGAATTTCCTTGCTAGAAAATCTCATCTTAAATTTTATTTATGTATAATATCGGGAAGAGAGAAAGCAGGTGTCATAGTTTTAATGTGAGTTGTCCCCATGATTTCAAATGTTTGCATTCTTAACTGTTAATATTTGGGGAGGTCATGGCAACTTTAGGAGGTGGAGCCTTGCTGAAGGAAGGCACCTCACAGGGGGTGAGCCTTGCAGTTGGTTAGCTCCATCCTGCTTCTGTTAGTAGTCAGTTTTTGTAGTGTGCAACTTGCTTTCTCAGCCTCCATGACGGATATAACTTAAATTGTCTCCAGTTTCTACAGTTTTTCAGTTGTTCTCCTCCAGAATGGATTGTATCTTCCCATGGAACCTTTACCCAAATAAATTTCTCCATTCTCATCTCAGAGAATAACTGCCATAGCAGACATAACTGTGCATGACACTTTCTAAGATGTGGTTTGCATCACATATTGTCTACAAACTGCTAGCAATGCTTAATAAAAAAGGAAAGAGAGATGTAGAATGAGATAATTTTTATTCCCTCATCATCAACCGGACATATATTTAGGGGGTTGGTGAAGACAAGGAAAACTGCTATGCCCACAAGAATGGCAAAAGATTTAAGGAAACACGGGATTCTCCTGCAGGTGGAGAGAAACACAAATATCTGAGAAGCAGATTCTGGCCCATGATTTTGGTACTAAGGCTTCTGGAAAGGAAAGGCAGTGGTGGATGATCTTTAGCTCTGAGTTACCTCAATCAGCAGGAAATGGGTTTTTATCAAGAGACATTAATATACATTATTTCCTAACTACACTTTTGCCATGATCTCCTCAGTTGTTTCCTTTCTAATGTCATGAGACAAAGTTCTTGTAATGTTTAGAAAAAAGTAATTTTGATTTGCATCTGAATTCACTGTAAGATATTCAAAGGAGGATATTTAGGTCACAGTGAAAAGTTGGTGGGACTAGAGCTAAGGAACTGAAAATACAGTCAATATAAAGTTGTTAAGAGTAGTCTATATGGCTGTTATCATTTCATCTTTCAGTATCTAAAATAGAAGTAAGGAACAAGTTTTTTAGGATATATGATGAGAAAATAATTTCATGAAATAGGATTTATGGACAAAAGGGGACTAACAATTTATTTCTAAGGTTTGGGAAAATGTATATATTATTAATTGAGTCTTTTTCAAAGGAGAGAGACAGAGAGAGAGAGAGAGACAGAGACATAGAGAAAAAATAAATAATCAAAGGACAACTGTGATGCCATCATGGGTTTTTTGAAAATAGATTAGCAAAATTGCCTAAATAGTACAGAATGGGAAAAAATTCTGCAAACCCACCTCCAACACCTATATTCTTCGGGTAGCTTATTTTTTAGTATATTTTTCTATTTCCTTTAACTATCCACAGACAGTAACATTTTCCTGCAGTGCATTTCTTGGTCAGGGTGCTTAAGAGCCTTCAGGTTTCTCCCTCATTCTACATCTTCAGATTGGTATTTTTTCCAAACTGAATATGCATTCCTCTCATATGAACCTGTGTCCTTGTCGAATAAGAATCTTTGTCTTTTGTCTATCTGCTTCTCTCTTTGCCATATTTGTTGCAATAGTCCCTCTTTCCTGTCATCCTTCTCAGATCAATATTTTCCCCTTGGTGCAGTGCATGGGATTGTGGGATACACTCACGTCAGAATACCAAATTACTAGCAAGCCATTAAGGAATCCTGTTTTTAAATAGATATAATCATTCAATTATGTGAAAGTGGGAAGAGCCATCTCTTTCTATCATATCCCAAACAACATCAAAGAGGCTAGATTTACCTCCTGTTATTTTACTTTAATGACTGATCAATTTGACTGTACTTCCATTCTGTGAGACAAACAAAAGAACCTTTGTCTGCATTTCAGGGCCATTTGTCATTCCTCTGGCTTTCAAATCACACAGCTGAGATCAAAGGGAGTGGTGTTTACAGTTCAAAGCTGAGGAAACTCAGATCCTGCCTCTCTCTTCAGTATCACCTCAGCTGATTTGTATTGTGGAATATCAGAGCACTAGGATCAATAAGATAACTAGTTCCCATAATATTTTTCCTTCAAAATGGTCATCAAAATAATGAATGCAAGTGTGGGTTCCAAGGCAAGTAAGTTTCAAGTGATTTGCAGTGTAGTTTGCCAGATAGTTTTCCACATCTGTGCCTAGGTTTCATGAGTGTAAAATAAAGGAATAGGGATGGATCATTCTTGACATTTTCATTAGCAGATTAAAGTTCTTGATTTGCTATTCGAGTAATAAAACAAATTAAATATACTTATCATGATCATCTTTAATCCACAAACAACATTTATAAATAAGAATATATCATGAATATGAACATAGAGATTTTCCAAAGAAAATATACAAATATTCTAAAAGAATATATGACATGAACAATTACTTACGACACTCTTTTGTTTTGTCACATTATCTCTATAATATCTTGCAATAATTCTAAACATCAGACAATTGCTGTACTGTTGTTGTTAATAAATTATGTCAATTTATTGATAAATGTAAAAATAATGAAAGTCTTATCTAATCCCCCAAGTAGTCACATTCAATGGCTTAGTACATATGTGATGGTATCAGTCCATTCTACCCAAGCTAATATTTATACTTGGATGTTAGCTGGAATACAGGTGTATAAATGCACAGATCTGCATTTTCCCTTGTTCCAGACTGATAGACTGTGATTTGCATATTAATTTATGGCTCTTCCATGTCTCTGTACATTAATATACTTTGAAGTCTTTGTGCATCTGTAAATAACAACAAACACACTATTTATATAAATCCATCCCTTGATATATATATACAGTTTTTCATCTTAATGTGCCTATTTCTAGAAAAAATATCTTTTTTTCTTGAAAGAAATATTTATGAAGGTTCCAGTGGATAATGTGCTAGTACACAAACCTGAAAACCTGAGTTTAGTCCCCAGAGCCCATATACTGATCTGACTTTGAGGTTGTCCTCCAAACACATGTGTGTACCTACTTTCTCTCTCTCTTTCTCCTGTTCTCTCTCTCTCTCTCTGTGTCGTTCTCTTTCTTTCTCTCCTGTTCTTTTTCACCTCAAAAAATACATTTTTTGCTTGCATGTTGCTGAAAAAAATTCATGACTAAATGACTTATGGTGACAAGGAGACTTTATTTTGTCATATGATAGTTGGCAGAAGAGCTTCTACCAACACCAGGAACAAAACGAAGTGGCTACAGCATACCCAAAGGATTGCTGATAGAGAGACAAACCACACTTGCCAGAAAATAAGTGTGTTCAAGTATTCAGAAATATGCCAAAGCACTGAGCCAGCTCCTGCCATCATGTCCACCTGCCCAGAGAATGATCTCATCCACAAAGGGCTGTACTGTCCACATAAGTTAGATACTCCCTTGCAGGCTTATTCAAGAGCTTGCCTGAACTATTCATTCTTTACAAGTGTGCCAGAGCTTCAGCAATTGTCAAAGTGACATCTGTGGCTAACTGCCACAGTATTTTAAAATATCTCTGAATATATTAATATAAATAAATATATATTATGAATACATTTATATATACTATGTTAATATATACATTTACATATATATGTGTGGATATATGTATATGAGTCAATATTTCCTTAATGATGAACTTGTAGAACTGTAATGTTGTATGTTACCTTAAAAATGAACATATATTTATAGTGGTAGAAATGAACTTTTGGCCTTTTGTTCTGTTATAATAACCAGCATCAATTTTTTATGTTAGAAATGACAAATAATTAAGAGTTATTACAACCGTTTTCCAGAGATAAGCTGGCCATCTTACTTTTTCCTTACAAACATTCCTTGTTCTCAGTGAAACTGAAACATTACAAAAGTAACAAAACCTATTTGGAGAAAAAAACAACTATCAGCAAATTTCAAATTTCCCTCCAACTATTGTATGATTTATTATTTATTCATTTTGCTCTTTATCCATTTTCTCACTTATTTCTTCTGTAAAGAAATGAGTTTTACATGTTAGTTATATCACAAAATTTGTATGGCAAATAAACATATTATTTTACCAGAGAGATTAGGAAAGGGAAGAATGTTATTTACAAAGTATCACTGAATTATTTTATTTACCATATTAATCTACATATGTCTGTTTCCAGCAGCTCAAGGGACTATTTTGATTTTAGTTGGGTAGACAAACATGCATGCTCACAGTGCTAGAGTTTAACGATTGTGGTCGGGCAAACCTTGATCAGCACCTAACATCAGCCACAGAGAAAACATCTTTCTTTCCTTATTTTTTTCTTGTCCCCCACAGGAAATTCATCTACTTGAGTTCAACCCAAGATGAGATGTAGCAGGTTATGAAGTAAGTAGTTACATTTGATGTTCTATCATTGTTTTCCACACTGAGTCGCTGAAATGAGCAAGAATAATTCACTTGAACTGTACTGGAGGTTGAATGGTAAGTCTTGGAAAAGGGAGAAACTATTATTTTTTTATAATTTTAGGTTAAAATAGTAAACCTTGGAGAACATTTAGTTTACTGTCACTGAGCTATACCCACAATCCTTAGCATAGTTTTTCACAGTAAATATAAATGAGGGTGGGAAGGCAGAAATCCTGCTGAAGAAGAAGAGATGGATGGTCCAGTAGAAATTAATATCTATGTGGGTTCACTTGAGGTCAATAGGAAAGAAGGCATCTTCATAATTGATTGCTTTGACTAGAGCAGCTGAAAAACCCTAAAAATGCAAGAAATTGCTTTCATAATTATGGTACCCCTAATTTGAAGTTTGTGTGCTATTGCTCTAGACAAGCTGCAATCAAGATCTCAGTAGACTGTCTTCCTTATCATCCCTTTCAGTTTCCCATCTAAAATGTCAAGCTGAAAAAACATACTTTCAAGAAAGTATCTGCATATTGGCGGCTTCAGTTTTTCTGACCCTTGTAGACTACTTGTGATCTCCATGGGTAACAACCTTCAGTTATTTTAAATATTTTTGTCACTCAGTGATATAAAAGGCATCTGTTCAGAAACTATTAAAAACTCTCTTAAAATACTGAACTGTCATCATTGGTAAGAGCAGAATAGAAAATGTAATGTTAAATTAGTTCAAATCTTATTGTAGAAAACCACAGGACAGAGTTCTGACTTCACCGAACACCTCCACTAATTACAGGAAATACTCAATTGTGTCTTTGTAGTAAAAGCACTTGAGAAACACACAAGTCCAAACATCACATCTCATGGATTCCAAGAGCTAGTCCCAGCTTTTCTTACATGGCCAGTAAAGATCTATTTGATTTGCTAACTGGAAATAATGATATATACTTGTTTTGCTAGTTATATTATTTGTTTAATAGTGGAAACATTTTCTAAAACAAAGAGAAATAGGCTAGAAGAGGTAGAGGAAAATGAATAGATTATAAAAGTAATAATTTAAAACAAAGGGGGATGTTCAGGATGCATTTGAGAATACAGAAAACATACAGGATATATGAGGGTTTGTTTTGCATCTCTCTTTTTGAAACATGAGTCACTTCTTTTCGCGAGGTACAATAAATGTTCTTTCTAACCTGGATTAGGTTCTCTTGCTCTGTATCTGTCACAGGGCATTTTTCCTGTGGAAGTGCTCTCACAGTGGGTTTATTTTTTATTTTTATTTATTATTTATTCAATTGTGCGTGTATGCATGTGTGCGCGTGTGTGTATGTATGTGTGGGTATGTATGTATGTGTGTGTAGAACCACGGACGAATTCAGGAACCACCATGGACGCCTCCACCTCCTCCTTGTTTACTCTGCCCCGGGATTCACAGACTCCGCCCTACCAGGACCAGAAGCGCAGGCAGCCCCCGCTTCCGCCCAGCGTCTATACGTGGGGTCTAGGATCCGAACTCAGGACCTTCCATCTGCAAGGCAGAGGCTTAACCCCTGAGCCACCTCTCCAGCCCCCACAGTGGTTTATTAGAGACTTTCTCTCCTCTGCTTTCCTCAGAACCACACTGTAAACACAGTGTGAGTATGCCTGTAACTGTATTTCCATTACATGTCAGGCATTACATGACTCAGAACTTTGCATTTAGGGTAGATATTCCTGTTTGTTTGTTCGTTTTCTATTGTTTTAGATTCTTAGCTTTTTTGTTTTCTGAAAATGACTTGAATTCTTTTTTCTTGTAGTATCAGCAATACTGTACTTTGCAGAGTCCATGGAGAATGAACTTTATTATTTATTTAATTATTTAATTATTTTATGTTTAATTATTTCATGTATTACTTGCTGAATTTCATTTTCTTCACCCCATTTTCTTTCTCTCCTTCCCTGGCTGAACTCTCTCAATGAGTATGATCTCGTATGAGGACTTGAGGAGAACATCACTGCTGTAGGCCACTGAGGAGTAGCTCTTTAAGCACAGATGGGAAGGGGAACCATAGAAAATGTGAGAACTGTTACCAAGGAAAGTTGTGTAAACTGATGTTTAAATAAATGAATCTCTGAACGCTATTCAGCAAAGCCAATATATCAAAAAATGATGCTACAATTTGGATTTTACACTTCTTTGGAATTCACCATTGAAAAGAGTTTGGCATAGTTTACATTCCACTTACATGGGAAGATATGGATGGCAGAGAATAGCTTAGATAATCTGTGTCCATAGACAACTATCAAAGAGAGATCCACTGTTCTCAGTGTTGTTACAACTCCTAATATGGGCATGAGACATCCAGCAAAAAAAAATCTATTCTCCCTTGAATAACTGGGCAAAACTCAACCAGTAGGCTACTATGGAATATGGTTATGGAGCAGAAATAAGAAATCGAAATATTTTAAAAGATTAAAAGAAGAGGGAGAAATGATGGACATACTACTTTAGCTCTTTTAAATTTTCTTGAGACAAGATCAGATAGGTCTGGCTTGCTTTGAAATATTTCCAAGTGCTGGGATTGAGGATGTGAGACATCATGCTGGGGCTTCCATTTAGGTCTCAACAGTACAGATTCAGTACAGTTTTTTCCTATACCTTGAAATAATACTCATACATATTTTATAAACTTCTTGACTCAACATAGTTTATGTAACACAAATAAGTTATGTCCTGAAAATTATGAATTATCCATCAAACTATGGTCTTTGACATAATGATGTATAAAAAAGTATAGATAATGCATTTTCATTTTTTATATTCCCCCATCAATGCAAACACACACACAAACACACATACACATATACACTTATACCACACATGTACACACGGACTTACATGAGAAGATTCCATGAAGGATCTATCTACTCTGAAAATGAAGAAATCAAAGATCGAAGAGTATAATAGCTTGCTTATATCCTGTCAACCTCAGATTATATGAATCAAAGGGGAAATTTTCCTTTGAAACAATCTTTCTTGTGTAATATGCTGCCTGTCCATAGATCTAAAATACATTTAACTATAGAGGATGAGCTTAATGAGAAAACTACATCCTTCAGCAAAATTTAATTGCTTCATTTCTTTCAAAATGATAATAACTCTAAAAAATAGTCAATAATTTTTAAAAATCGAATGGGTTGTACTTTCAGATGGTACTTTGCCTACAGTATATTTTTTTAATTTAGAAATCATGGAAGGCAGGATATGCACATTTTCTACCTGACAGAAAGCACATCTGTTGATTAAAAGAGTATTTTCAAAACCATGTGGATATCTAGGCGAGGCAGGCTGAGAAGTCTCAAGTGAGATTCATCAAGAAGGAAGTACAACTATGCAGGCTTCTGACTGCAATAAATCAGACAGAACCTTTGGAAGTAAGAAGGACTTTTCTGTGATTACTCAAGGGGGAGTTTCAGCTGGAAAATAAGTGGTGTCCTCAGCTGAACTGAAAATACCAGGGGAGGAGGGAGAAGAGCCAGATTTTTCCAGGGAGCTCTCAATCAGTGATTTCACTATAAATGATTTTTCTGAATGTACAAATGAACTAGGGTATGTCATAATTTTTGTGTGAACTTCTTTCATACTCTGTATCAGATTCTCTTGATTATTCTAACAAATGGAATCAAGCTATGCGTTTTATACAACACGAATGTATTTTCTCACAGTTCTGGAAGTCAGCTGTCTAGCATCACTACAGTGCCAGATGAGAGAAAGTTTGATTTTCCTTGCTGTGGAATCTCTGAAGAAAGAATCCATCCCTTACCCCCTCAGTCTCCGGGTAACTGATGACATTTTTTTGCTTGGAAACTTGTCTACTTCATTTCTGAATCCACCTTCATATCACTTTCACCTCTTTTCTCACACCAAGTCAGACATGATTATGTGGAGGCTCATTGAATGAAATTAAGGAAAAAATCTTCCCTTTCCTGTAAACACAGGATTTGCAAAACCATTTTTCAGCCTGCTACATTATTGAAAATCTCCTTGTTCAAATATTTTTTACTCCTTACTCAAATTTCTTAAAAATATGTTATAATGAATAAGAGAATATGATCTTATGAGAGAATCCTTACTAATTTTTCAGTAAGATAGTACATTTTCTTTTTTTACTAAACAAGAATTAAAACTGAATCTCTCCTCATTATAAAGATTATAAAGACAATACTTGTAAAACACTTTATAAAAGTGTCTAACACAGGATAAATGCTCAGAAAAGTTTAACTTTTACAATGAACTATTCCCATTTCTCTGGCAATGAAAACCTTGCATATATATTGAGCCATCTTCTCTACCAAAGACACTGCATGTATTCAGTAATTTTTAATTTGATTCTCAATGTTTTATTAATCAAAGACATTTATCAAGGCTTTTCACAGCTGACTCAGCAAGAAATCACCAGTGTGTTTCCAGAGAATTGATGTGACTCCAGCCAAAAGAACAGGTATTTAACATTTTATTAACCAGCATGTTCCTATCAGACTAAAGTTCCACCTCTCAAAACACTTGATAAAAGTGTGAAAATGTTAAGAATTTTTTTAGTTCTGCTATGTATTCTAAACATCAGATTTTCTCTGAAAATCCTTTAAAAATCACATTTTTTTCATCATTCTTACATTCCAAGTTTTATTCCACCAATATTTAAAACTCCAGAGGAATAAAGCTAGAGCTTACTGGGGAATCTGACATCAAGAAGTTTGCTACCTTAAGATAAACACAACTTCACAATCAAAATAGCCATTCTCCAACCACCTCTGGAGAATGTGTGGGAAGAAAAGGTTATCACTAGAAATTTGTAAAGACATGTGGTTTACTAATACCCTTTAGCTAGTTCTATTAGGCTGAGATTCATTGCCCATATCTATAATTTCAGACTTTGGTAAGCTAAGTGAAGGGAATTAAGAATTTGAGGCCAGTTTGACCCCCATAATGACATCCAGCTTCAAATTTGTGTGTGTGTATATGTGTATGTGAATTTAATATTCAAATCGGCCAATCATTTAGGTCATATGAATATAATTAAGGTGTTCATTTCATTGACAGAAGCAGATTGAGTCTTTCTCACCAGACCATAAAATTTTGAAGAGAGAACAGAGTGAAAAAGAGATTCTGTTATAATTTAATTGCCAAGTCTATTAATGTCAATCTATGTCTCTTATGATATGTTCTTATAGATTTTACAACATAATTTTCAACACTGCAATGACTTCTTTGCTTCTGAAAAATTTGCAAAAAATAAAGGTTCCTATGTACAAGACATGTCAAAGTCCAGCATCAGACAAATAGTGCTTAGAGATCTCATTTCTTAAATGACTACACTAATTCACCTCTATTTCCATTTCAGTGAGATTAAAATAGGGAACCAAAACACATGATGTTTATAAATTATTCTGCAGTATCACTCCTACAGACTGAGAACCCAGTTGCTTCATTGGGAGTGATTGCATTTCTGAGACAATAAAGTATGCCCCCTTCTGTGGATGTAGACAGACTGGATTGAAATCTAAGTGAACTAGATTTTCCATCACTGTAATACAATACCTTGAAAGAAGTTAAGAAAGAAAAGGTTATTGTTGTTTTATGATTCCAGAGGGATACAATGCATCATGGCATCATGGCAGGAAAACAAGGCAACAGACAGACAAGGCATGGTGGCAACAGGAGGAAGTCATTTGCCCTGTATTTCTGCTTAAGAAGCACTAAAAGAGCAACAAGTAAGGCTGGGTTCTAAATCTTAAGAGTCCACCGCCCAATGACATCCTTCAGCAAAGTCCCATTTCCTGATGGTTCCACAACCTTTTCAAAGAGTACCAGTGGCTGCAGATCAAATATTGAAATACATAAGCCAGTGGGAGGATATTTCTCTTTCCAACCACAAAAAAAACGTCTTGACTAAGTTTACAGGTTGGCTTTGTGAAGTCAAATGCTTTGAACACTCAGTCTTTACCTTATTTTATGGATATATAAATGGGTAAAAGACATTTGATACCTGGAATTAGACTTCAAAACAGAGATCCCCCCTTGATAGATCTGAGGTTGCAAACAGATCTAGAACAGCGATCCCACCTAGAATATTAATAGGATCTGATAAGAAAAACAGAAAATTGGACAGACCCCTAGTTGGTCTGAGACTGAATCAATCAAACTTAAATTCCTTCCCCTGCACTCCACCTGTTAAAAGCTCACACTCCTGACTCCAAATCAGTAGTAACTTCCATCTCGTGGGCAAATTGCTGCCCCCTCTCTGGAGTTTGGAGGAATTTCCTGAATAAACTTCAGTTTCCATGGATGAAGCCTGGGTTCCTGATCTACATTCCTTCCCTACCCCTCTTCTTCCTTTTTTCTCTAACAATATGGGATAAATAAAAATGCTTGAATACCACATGGACATATTATTTGCCCTACTGTCATGAGTTCTGATAGCTCATTATTAACTAGTGATAATCAGACATGTTTAATAGAATTGTGAAATTCTTTAGAGGAAAAATATATTTATGAAGCAAGACTATAGTAACAAGGTCATATAAATATTCAATAACTCCTTGTTATTTTTGTAAGATTTTATTTGTTATGTGTATGTGTGCATATACATATGTGTGCATGTATGTGTGTGTGCATGTATATGTGTGTGTGTGTGTGTGTGTGTGTGTGTGTGTGTGTGTGTACTGTGTACCCCTGTGAAGGAACAAGAGTGACTTCAGGAATCTTCCTCGATTGTTTCTACCTCCATTTTGCTTTGCTCTGGGATTTTCCAGGCTATGCCTACCAGGGCCAGAAGTGCAGGTCACAGTCTATTCTGCTGGTATTTTTACATGGGACCTGGAATCTAAACTCAGAACCTTCTGCTTGCTAGGCAGAGTCTTAACCCCTGAGTCATCTTTTCAGCCTATTCCTTCTTATTTTAAGGTGTCATATTGTTCCTCTTATAAATATATATACATATATATTCCTCATATACACATATACATATATTTATATTTAAAAGATCACACCTGTGATGCTATTTAACATTAAAGTTGTTCTGAGTCTTCTTCCAATCTTTCTGTAGTAATTTGCTATTGTGAGTGTTCCATTTGCAGTAGCAAAATGGAGTCGTCAAAAGATGCTTTTGCTTCAAATGAATCCATACAAATTCTTTCTACTCAAAAAAAATTGTCCTTATCTAGGATTAATTCCTTGGAAATTGCAGAGGGAGGTAGTATACAGGGAGTTTTAAGTAGAAAGAAGGAAAAAGGAAGATGATCTGTGAGATATTTATCTAAACAGCCTGCTGGTAAGAGAGTGACAGGCTGTGAGCATCTCCTATGATGATGGAAGCCAGATGAATGGCTTCTAGGGAACCCTGGGGTTGCTCCTTGAAAGGAGCCTGTGGAGACCTGAGCTGGGCTTCTTGACCCTGGTTTAATGCAGAAGGAAGGGTGGAGAGAATCATAAAAGGGTCATGCTGTCTGTCTCCTACAACAATTCCTCTGGAAATACCAGTTCTGTGAAGGCTGCGGAGATGGGAGGATGCATAGAAATGGTAAGAAGCCCTTGTAGTGACACTCAGCGCTGTGACTCTGCAATCAAAGCACATTATCTGGGGGCTTGAGCATTTTGCTCATCTGCAAAATGCAGAGGGGGTAGACCCCTTTGTTTTCAAAGCATTGCATTCTTGGATAAAAAAATAAAAATTTCATTAAAATTTTTAACATAGTCCACACTTCTGAAGTTTCAGAGGACATTACGTGTATATAATTGATATATATTTTAGGCTAAAAATGAAGGGTGTTTATGAGATATGTATTTGTATTTATTGAAAACTGATTTTTATTTGAAATGTTTTACTGACATGCAGGTGTTTGCTCTATGACCATGACCTCTTGGCCTGATTTTACCTACTACAAGTGGATATAAATTGATCATTGCAGATTTTGGGTATGGTGTATTTTAAATAGAGTATGGATGAGAGAGGAGAGGGAGAGAGAGAGAAGGAGGGAGAGACTTTAAAGTATTATATCCATATGTTTTCTTGGGTGCATTCTCTCAAACAGTCATTTTCACGGGAACCTCAGATTCAGACTCTGCTTCTAGAGAAGGCCATGTAAATTGCCTGACAAGAAAATAACTTGCCATAGATGAACCAGGCAAACACAGGTGTTCTTAAATCATGCTGCAAGGATCAGTAAGATAAAAGGAAAGGTCTGTATAACTTGTCATATGTTGTCAGACATGCCTCATTAGCTATTATTTGACCTTAGAGAAGGTACATAACCAGACAGTGACCCAATTTCCTCATTTGTATTAATTATGTGACAGTGCTGCTTGAAGAAATGAAATAACATATGTGAAGGGTTCCCATTTATGCCATGTAATTTAATAGAAAACAAGTTACAATTATTTCTATGACTGCTAGTACTGCTGTTTCTCTGTAAATAATTCTAACTCAGGAAATTGGCTGAAAGCACTTTTTTGTTGTACTTTAACATTTAACCATTTACAAGTCTGTTTTCCTAACTTACTTTCAAGCCTGAGTTGGACAGTTGTCTGAAGGACAGTAGTTAAAATGGAAACTTTAGTGTAAATACAATCAAAAGAAACTGGTTGCCATGGTGATATTTCTGCCAAGTTAATGGAGAGGTAAGTTAAGTGGCATGAGAGACTATAAAAAGTTGTCTGGATTTTTTAACTGTGAGTCTGATGGATAGAAGAAAAATCCCAAATTGTACTGAGTGGACATTTCTCCTGTCTTTAAAAACCTCTCTTTACAATAAGTATATTTTTCTCTAGCACTGTTGCTACCCACAGCAACCATTATCAACTGGCAAATGTTTTTGCAGAAAGTCATACCAAATGATAGTTTCAAAGTATTCATGCTGAGTTTAAACTGCAGATCTTCAAGTTTCTATTCATTCGACTAGGGCCTGTTTTCATCATGTACAATATATAAAATACTCACCTAAGTTTTGCATGAGGTACTCCATGTTATGTATTTTCAGTCAAGTTAACATTTGGTGAACATCTGAACACATTATTATTGTCATCAAATTGCATTAGCTTCTTTGTCATGGGTATCATTATCAGGATGCTCATTATTATGAAAAAGCAGAATGTAGATGATCCTTAGAGAAATGGTTTAAATGTAGAGGCTTGTCTGTTTGAATTATATGTTAATGTTAATGTTTGGGAAAGTTTTAGCACTTTTAAGAGGTAGAGCCTTGTTTGAAAATGGCACATCATAGAAGGTGTGTCTTGAAATTTAATAGCCTGCTCTTCCCCCTATAATTCCTTCTTGCTCCCGATGAAAGATGCTTTGAGGGCTGCAATGACCTGAACTGTGCTCTTGATTCTGTCTGTCAGCAGTGCCTTCTGAAATGCAAGTCCCACAATGGTAGGCTACATTCCTCTCTGGAATCATAAGTCCAATAAATATTCTTTCTTCCCTAAGTTACATGTGACTACTGTCTCACAGCAACAAAAAGAAAATTAACTGCAACCCTAAGGAGTTATTTTGTTAATTTTTATCACATCAGAAAGACTACATGGCTTGTTTGCGGTGCCTTATATGTGAGCAATGAGTAGTCTCTTACCTTACGGTATCATACCTTGATTAGGATCACAGCTTATGAAGTTAAGATGGACAACTTTTTCATATACCATTTGGTCTAAGCAAAGTGCCCAGCATGGAACTTTGCTCACATTGGGTAATTCACCAAGTCCAGATCAAGTTAATCATTGGAAAGAATGAAAACTGACTGAATGAATATGTCAGTGGACGCTATACTAGATGAGGTCCCTAGATGACTGTATGAAGGCAGCAAACTGGCCAGTAGTTGGGATCAAGGAAATTTTTTTCTTAGCCTTTTTAAGCAGTGGGAAGCACAAAGTCTACACAGATAACTTCTTTCTGGAGAAATGCTTGATATGATCATCTTATCTTCAAATAGATTAACATGCACAATCCTCTTTGTACAATTCACTCATGTTCACATCAGGACTTAAAAAAATAAGTCATGGATAGCTTTCATACTTATTCCCAAAATATGGTCTCCTTTCTGCTTCATTTCTCTCTAATCCAGTGATTTAAGAATTTTTTTCTGCATTCCAGAATCTATTAGTAAGTTATGTACATTGGTTCTTATTAGCATATGACATGGAACATTTCACTTAATCAAAATAAATACACCTTCACTTCCATTGTCTTACACTTTCAGAGTTTTTCACCATTTTTCCCCAATGCTCTTCTTCTTATCAGGAGTTCAAACCATAGAATCTCCAATAAAACTCTAGAGTACCAAAAATGCCAAACATTATCTTAAAATAGAAAGCTTTAAATGCAAAATTCATTCTATGATAAAAAAAAACCTATTCTGCAATGTTTCCTTAACCATGCTGAAAGAAATATAATACTTGTCTAGGTTTGCACACACATGTGTGTCTCTGTGTATATATTTAGTATGGAAATTAAGAGAGAGATTAGAAGAAACCTTTTACTAATTGAACACAAGTGAATAAACATGGAAACTATTTTTAAGGAGATATAATTTTGCTTTCTGAATTCTTTAAAGCAGTTAATCCACACTGAGCTTTATCAATAAATGCCTTTGTAGTTTTTGAGTGCATTCTGCTACTATACACTGATGATTTAGGAAATCTGCAAAGAAAAACGTTTAGCCAAAAGCTCAAGCTTAAATGTTAAGTGCCATAGTGAGGCTCAAGTTACATATGCCAATACACAGTTCTCTCCTTTTAAGTGATTTTATTAAGTGGTAAGCCACATATCTATGACCTACACCTTCATTCTGACTACATGCCCTGCCATTAATGCCCCTACTGTGTTCTAGACAGGTCATTATGATAATCTCTGAATGTGAAAACTTGATTCATTTTTTTCATCTTTGTTTGCATGAGGAAAGTTTAGGTCATCATTAGTCTATGAGAAATAAAGAAGGGGTATCTGCTAACTAGCTGAAATTTCTATATCTTTCATAAAAGAAAGATTTACATGCCTATTTTACAAAAGACAAAAACAGTTAGATTATTTTAAATAATATCAAAATGTTGCTGTACTGTTACTAGCTGAACTGTATGTAAGAGTATGTACAAAGTAGATCCAGCTAGTGTAATCCCATTCTGGAATCAAAGACTTCAATTGATGAGTCTTCAAATTAACTACAATGAAAATGATGACATCACAATACACCTCAAGAGATTCTTTGAATCTCTTTGAAACAGCTTTGATTGTGCTCTAGTCTGTCTCTCTCCAAATGTATATAACTGGACCAAGTTCTTAAGTCAAGGCTTTTTGGAGGTCAGTAGGTTATTAAAACCTGAAGATGTATCCATACAAAAGTGGTTCCCCTTCCCTTTCCTCCTTCTCAACACAGAGCTAAATGGAGAAGGACCCAACAACAAACAAACACATCTCTATGAATCAAGAAACTGAGTCTCGACTGACATAAAATCAGTCTGTGTCTAGAACACCTTTACCAGTACCCAAAACTGTGTCTTACATATTATGTTGATTGCAAGGTTCCCAGTCCTTGACTTTCTGTTCATTTATGTGCCAAAAGGGACCAAAACCCTAGGCCAGGAAAGCCAACTGATAATGAAGTGTGTGTACTAGTTATTCTTGTGTTGCTGCAAAGAAGACTTCTCTAGGAGGTAGGGTGGGATTTATCCAGTCCACTCCTGTGACTGCCTTCCTCTAGCAAGTCTCCACCTCTCAAAGGTGCCATGACCTGCCCAAATACATGAGACTGTGGGGAACATTTCAAACCATGAAAGTGTGTAATATTCAGAGTGGTCTGAGATTAAATGCTACCTGAAATACAGCTTATTTTAAAATATGATTATGGGTGCCAGCTTATTAGACTACTGTGTGGTACAAAATTCATGCTTAAGGGGTAGTTTTATTATCCCTCAGTATAATTTGCCTTGATTAAGCTGCAAGTAACTATGTATACATAAAGTGCTAATACACAAGGCACTTGGTGGCCCCAATACCAAAAAAAGCCTCTGTTGTAATGATGGACAATTTCTCACTGAGAGTTTAATTTGGAGGAATTTCCTGCTTTCTTAATGGAAGATTAATCCTTGTCAAGAATTTGGAAGCTGATTAAATGAAGTCATAATTCTACCTAAGGAAGTTGCTTCCTTAGCCCAAACTTCCTATTGAATTAGAATTTTTGAAGGATACTTAACAGAATATTTCACTGAGGTTAGCATCGGAATACTACTAGAAGAAATTATCCTTTCCTTACTGGTATTCAAGCACTAGTTAATCACAATAGGAGTTGATATCTGTTTTGTCAGTTTTTGCTATCCAATTACAGTAATCCTATATGTATTTCTTTTAATGTTTAAACTAAAATTTATAAATGCTTAATTAACTCTCTATGTATTTTAAAAAATATTTTGAAAGTGTATATTCATTAGGATGAGTAGGTATTTTTAGGATATGTTAAGTCTATGTTCAGTCTACAACTGAAACTTGGTTGCAGTCAATCCCACATTCCCAGACATGTGCATACTTCCTCTCACATAGGTATTCATTTTTTAGCTACAGAAAAACTGTTTTTTGCCTGAAATTTGGCTGAAAAATAAATTAAGTTTATGATGACTCTTCTATTCCATGACTCTTCAATTCTTAAAATTCAAATTTTAGAATTTCTAATGGTTCAATGTTTGCAGTGAAAATAATTTCCATCCCATGTGGTTATTATCATATATTCTGTATATATTGAGCCTACTGATGTTGTACTTACTTCACCATAATCAATAGTTCAGGCATTTACACCTAGAAAATAAACTAGAATTATTTACATAAAGTCAAGTGATGTCATACTTACTAATGTTTGATTGTGATATCAGAAATATTTTTTACAAACAATGGAAAGAAACAGGTTAAGGAAACAGGTTGTTGCTCTCATTTTATGCACCAAGAAACACAGTATCAGATAATTTAAGCAATTTAATCAAAGCTCCATATAGTAAGCTGGATAGAATACATGCCATGTAATTTTCTTATGTATGTGTGAGTTGAGCACGCACACATACATGTATGTGTGTGAGTGTGTGTGTGTGTGTGTGTGTGTGTATTCATGTGTGGGGGAGATTCTGGAGTTTGTAAAAGTGTGTATATATGTATACACTGTAGATAACAGTATCACATCTCATAGTTGAAATATGAAATAATAGAATAGTGTCTTCTAATATTAAGCTAACTATTGTTGAAATAAAATTTTCTCATTTTCAGCAGTCTTATCTTGGAAAATATTCAACCCTATTTGTCTTGATGTCATATTGCATTGCTTTAATTAATACATGGTCCAAATAATTTGTTGGCACAATGGTATTTTATTGGTCTTCATTTTCAAGTTGAATTCCATTTGGCAGAACATTGGGAGCTTAGGGATCTAGATGCACCAAAAGGCACAAGGGCCATGCTACTTTCTAGTTTGTCAGTCTGTTGACCAGTTCTCTCCATCTTTGTCCACAGTGTCCAGAGAATAGGCCCATCTTGTGTCAGTCATGCAAATAAAACAATTTCCTAAAGACTTGACCTTTGTCAAATGCTTTTTCACAGATGTGTCCATAGCTCCAGCCTCAGAGGTGTGGCCCATGCCTCAATTGTCAGCCAAAACTAGAAACTAGAAAATAATTATGTCTAATTTGTTTTTTGGTTCTTCTGGAACAGAGCATAACTATGCAACCCTGCTCACCTCAAACTGGAGATCATGACTCTGCTTTTCATGTTCTGGGATTAGGAATGTGTACCATTGTGCAGACAAAGCACCATTTCACAAATTTTCACAGTTGTTTGTAAGAAAAGCTGCATCCTTTAATCTTTAATACTTTTGATATTAAGGACTAACACTTTTGCAGGGAGAAGAAATCAGGTAAAGGGAAGGTTCTTAAGCTTTGATGGATATTACTGTCCACAAAGAATTTCCTGACATGGAGGAAGAGATCACTGATAATATAGAAAATTTGCTTGTCTGTGCTATTTCTGGCTGTGAAGACTGTTGGTCTTAGGAAGCAAAAGAAATGGGAAAACCGTTAGATAAAATAAAATGAACTGTGAAATTTCTGCTGTTGAAATCAATTTTGAAACATTCACAGTCTACCAGAAGTAATGGTGGGGTTGTCTGGTGGGATGCTCTAAGTGCATGGCACTCCAAAGTCAAAGAGAATACACCTGTCCTTGTAAGATGTCACCATTCATCATGCTGTAGTGATTGCTCAAATTAAGAAGATGGAGTTGGAGCCGGTGAGATAACTCAGCAGATCTGGCATCTGCTCACAAGTATGTGACCTGAGTTCAGTACCCAAAAACCCATGAAGTAGAAGAAAAAATCTGACTTCTGAAATTTTTTCTTGGATTTCTACCCACAAGTCAATGTATGATATAAATGCCTCTTTCTCTGTGTTTCTGTGTCTCTGTCCTTCTGTGTCATCTGTCTGTAGCTGTCTGTGACACAGTTTTCTTTCTATCTTTCTGTCCTTTTATCTCTCCCCTCCTCTCTTCAAATAAATTAAATAGATAACAAATGCTGAAAAACAATTATATATACTTTCTCCTCACTCCTAAGTGAATATACCACCAATACACACACACACACACACACACACACACACACACACACACACACACTACATTACACATTACATTATCTCTAGTGGCTTCTGAGTATGTGATACAATTCCCACAGATGTGAAAATGTGAAATATCAGTACTGAGCTTACTTAACTCAGAAAGGACAGAGCTTTGGCCTGCCCTGATTTTCATTCTCCTTTGGTTTCCCCTTGTTCTCTTTGAAAGTTTTCAGTTCCTGTAAATTTGCATCGTTTCCCATCTTGTGTTCTCAGAAGAATTGATATCGCCAAGCTAGGTGACACACCATCCTTAAAATTCAAACCACATCCCGTGCAATTGAATTTGTACAACCAAAACTACAATGA
>JALPQD010000017.1:0-106644 GCA_023101885.1 Typhlomys cinereus
AAACAGCTATCCATTCATAACCATGAGAAGCCTGGAGTGCATTTTAGATAGAAAAGATGAGAATTAGAGAAGCTTCATCCAATATTGAGTGTAGGCTCTGTGTTGCTTTGCCAACAATTTGAAGTATCCGCAGCAGGAAAGGATAATCTACTTTTCAGGCCTGGAGTTTCCCTGAATATTGTTCCTATGAGGCAACTGAGTATGGTGAACTTTTGGAGACCAGAATCACTGGAGCACAGGATACCTGTGGTCAGAGCAAATGAATGTAATGCAGGAAGATCAGAGCCAAAGACATTCACAGATGAGTTACTCAGGTAAGGGTGGAGATCACACCTATGTGGATTAGGATACATGATCACGGATCCTACATGTGCAACAGGATGTGCATAGTCAACCTGCAGGTTTAAGCTCCATAACTGACAGGTTGCTTTGTTTTGTAGAACAAAATTGTGTCAGACATTGTTAGCTTTAGAGCAGCCATTCTAGGAAGGTCGTCCTCGAAAAGTGAGATTACCCTGAAAGGGCAACCCAAAGGTCCACAGCTTCCTCCAGCCCTCTCATTATGAGAGAATACACAGACTATTTCATTATGCATAAGTCTTAGTGAGGTTGAGCCCAAGATCAAGAGGTTGGGCTCTAATATGCACTGACCAATGAGAAGTACAGGACCAAAAGCTCCAATCAATTTTGCAGAAACTGGAGCTAACCAATGAGGAAAATCCATTTTCCCCTGGACTTTCCTAACCCTATAAATATACCTGACTCTGGCAACCATCTTTGACTCCCTTGAACCTCATGCTAATCCATGTCTGGAGTCCACGAGTTCTGGCTCCCTCAACACTCATGGGGCTCTCCAGGGCTCTCTTGTCCCTCACCCATCCATATCCGTAAGTCCCCTTTTTTCACCCCTCTAACAATCTCAGTCTTAATCCTTTATGCCAGTTCTGGTTTCAATCTTTGAGCCCTGAATGCAACAACCTGGAAACATGAAGATCCAAAAGGGACCCAGTAACCATATTTGAACATCCCTTGACATAAAAGAATTACACAAGTCCAACCCAGCAGGGAACTATGAACATAAGTTCCAGGCTGTTTCTGGCAGTTTCCAGGAAAGGGTCTGGATTAGTGCTATGTGGAGTGACAGAAGTACAGATTACAATACAGACCTTAAAACAAGAGCCAGCCTTAGTAGAGATACATCTGGAAGTCATCTTTCATTAACACTGAGCAGCCTGAGGACAAGCAAGACTCCAGGAGAGGAGACTTCAGTGTGAGTCCAGACACAACCCTGACTGCGGGGAGCTCGGGACCAGCAGGGGGCGCTCAGCACCGCAGGATGGCCCAGCCTTGACCAAGAGCAGAGTGTGTGGGGATGAGGGTTGGGTCTGTGGTTTCCTCTTCGCCAGGAACCAGTCAGAGATCCGGCCTCCCTGTCAGATTCTAGTGATCTTGGGTTTATCTGATGTTCTCAACATATTTTCATGTCACGACACAGGATTTATTGTTATTCTCATATCCCCAAGGGTTACACTTGGAACAAGCCCTCATGGTTCTTTAAGACAGTTCATTAACCAAAGATTGTGGGAAATATCCCGAAATGAACATCCTGTGCTAGTAATATGTTTTTAAAGTCTTTAAAAGAAAGTAATAAAAATGGGCAGTTCCGATGCAAAGGAACATAGAATGAGGAAAAAAAGGTGAGGGTGGTGGGAGGAAGCTTTGAATTGATCCATTTAGAAAACCAGGGACAAAGTAGAAGTAACAGGAATGTGGCACTTCCTGATAAAATATTGTTCACAGAAGTTTTAAAGGCCAAAACTTTTAAGCTTTTACCATTGCTCTTTGTGCTCTCCAAAAAATTGTCCATGAGATTTTTGTTACTGAAGATGCAACACAAAATGGATTTCAGAAACTGGGAAAAATATATCAACCTGAATGAGTCTGTGGACTTTCTCCTTGCTAAATAGTTTACATAGTACCAAGGAATATTGTAGAAGCTACTTGTGGAGAGAAATAATCACAAGACCCATCAATGTCATGTGATCTGAAATTTGCAATATAAATTACCATGGCAGCAGATGACCACCATTGTCCATAGTGGCTTGAGTACCAAGGAGACAATCAATAGCTTTCTGATTAGAGTCAAGACCCCTTGTTACTGTAAAACTAAAACAAGAATCTACAAAAAAGAGTATATAAAAATATCAAAGGGAAAGAGACTCAGTAACCCTATAGGTAGGAAGACAGTGCATCAAATTGCTTTGTAGGTAGCTGTTACTGTATTATAGGAATGGGAACTTACAGTGGAAAACCTTTTGGTCTAAAGCTGAATGAGTGAAGGGAAAATGCACATATCAGTGGGGTGGCACTGAGGAGAGGTAACCTAATAGACCACAGAAGTCTGAGCACCCACAGGAGTAAACAAGTCAGAGTGAACCCTGGGGTCATAGGAGCACATAGATGGAAGGTTGGAAAGAGTAGGAGGAAATGGTGAAGAGAAGGGAGTGGATGGAGGAGAGTGGGGGAGGGAGGAAAGCTGGGATAAATACTCAATATCCTTGTAAAGTAAGAAAAAAATTATACACAATAAAAAATACATGTCTGTGCTGCAGTTGGTACTCAGGGGATTTTCAGCCATGCCCAGATATTCCTCTTATACTGTTCAGCCACACTCCTTCTTCCAGCTCTCACTGGCCCCTCACATGGGCAGTTGAGACCTGTGCTGTTCTCTGTATTGTGTGTTTCTTACGTTGTCCTCATGAACACATCTGTGGCACTCTAAGTTGTTACTGACAGTGAAACTTCTGGGTGCATCTCCTATGTGGGTTAGAAAAGGGATGTTGGCTGTGGAACTGCCCCACTGGGCTGCAGGTGACACAGGATGAGAACTGTGACCAACAGTGAGGCTTGGGGTGCACAAAGGAAGCTGGGGTGATTCCTAAATGACTCTCAACTCTTACAGGAGAAAAGTTTTAAAGGGATAAGCAGGTGTGACCAGAGCTGAGCAAGCATGCAGCCCTGGACTGTGCAGAAAGCCGCACTTAGCTTCCATGACTGAGCACCAGCATACTGACTGCAGAGTGTGAGGCACAGACACTGACGCATGAGCACAGGAGTGTGAGTGCATCGTTCAGTAAGAGTTGGGAAGCAGGACTCTGTTATTTCCTCCTCTGGTTTTGTCATCAAACGTAGCCATGTAGCATTCCTGATTCCATCTCAGCAAAGAGCTGTTTACAGGGTTTTCTCCAAAGAATCTCCTCTCGATGCCGTGTTGCACATCAGTTCTGTGTCTGTAGATCCCACACTTGTGAAATGAGAGAACCATTTCTGAATGTTGTCTCCAGACCTCTACATGCACAGTATGGAATGTTCCTAACTGATCTCCCTTCTCCTGTCAAGTAAATAAAATAAACACATATTGGACAAAATACATGTTTACTCCTGAAATTCCAAAGAAGTGTTCCCCGTCCTGCCCACTAAGCACTGTGCAAAAACAAGACCTAGAATTTTCCTGCTTGAGGTACCTAAGAGAGCAAACAACCCTTCACACAGCCACTGACAAACACTTTCCCTGGACAGAACACAGCCCCAGGTTATCTGGCTCTGAAGGACAGGCATGGTGTGTTCATGGTGATTTTGTCTAGTCTAATCAGTATGAGTATTGAAACTGTCATTTGTGAATAAGTCTTAGTCTTGATGACAACACATTGCCTCAACAACCTTCAACCATTTCCATTCCTTTGGAGCAGAGTGTGTCTACACAGCTCTTCTCAGCCCTTCTCCAGTAAAACAGACCATGGGGCTGGCAAGATTGCTCTGTGTGTCTGCTCCCAAACCTAGTGACCTGAAAATATTCCTGGAAGCTGATGTGATGGATGGAGAGAATTGATATCTATACTCTGAGTTCACTTGTTCACCTTGTCTGCACACACCACATTCTCTCTCTCTCTCTCTCCTCTCTCTCTCTCTCTCTCTCTCTCTCTCTCTCTCAAATAAATTTTAAAAAAGTAAAAAATTAACAAACAGTGAAAAATGACTACCTATCTATCCAGTGAGAACCGGAATGGATGCAGGTCTATAGAGGGAATGTTCTGGAACTGATGTCACTGAGGACACAGCCATGTATTACTACACCAGACACAGTGAGGGGCCTTTAGCCACAGCCGACACAACCCCACTGCAGGGTGCACCTCTCCAGCAGGGGGCACTCAGCACATTGACCACTGACTGCTTCAGAGCAGAGGGGTGACAGGAATTAGTTCCCAGAAACCTTTGCATCACGCCCTGCAAGCAGCTCACCTGCACCATCTTTACAGTAATTCTCCAGATATTTTTCTGTTTTCTATGCTTTAAATGACTCTCTCTTGAGGCCACCTCAGCCGACAGTCACTCTCTCAGAACGGGCTCCACTGTAGTTTGTGTTGATGAATTCTTGCTTACAGGAGAGTCACCGCATGGTGCTTGCAGTCCAGAATATTCTCTTAGAATATCAGCTCCCTTATACAGGGTGTGAATTCTCTTTAATATATAAGGAAGATGAGAGTTTGCAAAACTTAGTTCTTGACATCAATAGTGTTCAGTGAGGGCCTTCATGCTGGGTCCCCCGACCCAGTGATTCTACCAATACTTGTCTTTCCCGTGAATGAGCTCTGTGCCACAGTTCATGAACATGTCCTTGTGCTCATGTGACCACAACCATACACAGCACTCCTTGCCACGTATGGAGGCAGTGTTCATTATCACACTGAAAAAAGAGGTTGTACTAGTGGATTCTAGAATTTGGAGGTTGACATTTTCAATGGGCATCTGTCAGTCACTGGATATTCTCACAATGATTAACTGACTCTGCGTATAAACAGTGAGTCCAGGAAATACTGGCACAAAACTCAGACCAATCATACTCCATGCATAGTTCAGAATGAGTTTTGGTGTGTGTGTGTGTGTGTGGTGTGGTGTGTGTGTGTGGTGGTGTGTTACCACTTAGTAATGCAATTTAAATTCACATTCATAGATCAATATGAATATACCACACATACAACTCAAACAAACAACACACTGAGATTTCACACACACACACACAACACATCAAATATACATAACAACACACTTACATAAAAATGCAATCACAGACAAGCATACAAAAGTGCACAAAACACATGCAACACACATATACACACACACTCTCAGGCACACAAATACAAGGGTTAGAATGTGTGCTCCCTTGAGCTTTGAGGATGGGAACATGGTGCTCCCTTCAGCTTGGTGAGAACATGGTGCTCCCTACAGCTTCAAAGCTGAGAACATGATACTTCCTACAAGGGTGAGAGGACAGCCAGGGCCTTGGGATGGAAGTTGGAGGCTCAACGGGGTCTGCACTAGGTTATACAGACACGGTGTCTCATCAGACCCTTATTCCCATCATGCTGTGAAGGATTTAGGTCATGAGCCGTCCTTGGGCATATTGACCTCAAGGTGGAAGACCCTTTGCAGCAGGAATTTTTGGGGTCAGAACTGCACAGACACTGGCTTACTGGTCACCCTCTGGATCAGAGCAGCTCGCCACATTGTCAGTCTGGAAGCTGCAGTCTGCTTACAGATGTATGTCAGCTCTGTTCCTAATTCTCCAACATTTCTGGTTTGTTTTTACATTTACAAAAACCCTGAAATAAGTATTTAAGAAATACTTCTGGATCTTCTGAATGCTGTAACATTAATTTCTTTGTGAGTCACAATGTGGAGCCATGACAGATCTCAGTACTGAATTTCATAGCAGAGGCTACACCTTCTCTTCTGTCAAATGATTCCTCAGATCAACAAGAGGAAATGAAGCCTGCATGCACTGCCATGCCTACAGAATTAGAACATTTTGAAAATATTTTGCTGTCAGCATGTTCATTTCAAACTCCTCATCTCTATTTCCTAAGACGTGTAGATGCACTAAAACTGCTCCAGTTGACCTATAGTACAGCGAGCTAGCTTCAGACTCTTCTAAAGAGCCAAGGACCTGACAAGCAGACATGCTGCATGAATCCTCTTCCCAAGAGACAAGTTCCTCCTCTGAATGTTTCCTAGCATGTCTGCATCACCATGGGAGGCATTGGGTCAGGGGGGACCCAGGATGAAGGCCCTCACTGAACACTAGCATCTGCAGCTTGAAATATTGATGTCAAGAACTAAGTTGCACAAACTATCCTCTTCCTTATACATTAAAGAGAATTCATACCCTGTATAAGGGAGCTGATAATCTAAGAGAATATGCAGTTTGTCTGAAGGGGAGTATGTGGCTTTGAAAATGTTGTGCGGGGGCACGCAAGAGAGCCATGCTATGACTCAAGCACAGATAAGACTACTCGTGCTCACAGCCTCTGCTGCATGTTCAGGAGCAGGAGACCAGAACCTCAGGAAGGTCTGCAGAGTCTCCTGGTCCTGGGCAAACAGAGGGGAATTGAGGATGGGGCTTGTTTTCCCCAAACAGCAGGGGTCTTGCAGCTCTTCATCTCTGGCCAGCATGATCTACACATGCGTGTTTTGTGTGAGCTAATGTGTGTGAGCCTGTGCGTGTGTGAGTACTGACCACAACCTAGCCTAGAGTCCATCCTCTCAGCACAAGAATCTCATGAGCTGCCCTCTATTGTGATCTTGTTGGACACCATAGTCAGATTCCACAGAAGCCCAAGGCTGCCATTTTTCATTTCGGAGAAGCCACATGTCTCAGTATGTCCAGTCTCGCCATAGCAGTGATGATCTCTATTCTGTCAACACACCTGCTGTTTCCTTTTGAACATAGCAGTTTCAACACTCCACAGGTCAAATTCCACAGGTTACCATGTTAGCTGAATTCCTCCCTAAGGTTACACTGAAAAGCACAGATCAGCATGAAGGTTTATTATGAGTTGGCACAGGTCAGACTAGTAAGAAGAAAGCAGTGCAGGGCAGGAAGGGATGAGCTAAACACAGGGGTCACCTCTGCTCATCCCTGTAGGAGCTTCAGGCTGGGCAGATCCTGTGGAAGACGAATGCTCCAGCTCCTCTCATGGGTCCTGCTCTTGGTCCTGTCTCCCACCTGCTCACATGGCAGGTCCCTGCACCTACCCTGGGTGGGCTGTGAGTCCAGGTCAGTGTGTGGAGGAATGAATGGGGTCCATGGGTGAGATGCATGAGATGGCTCAGGGCCACCTGCTGCTCTCAGCATGTGCTTCCTCTCACAGCCTGGGGCGATGAGGTGATAGTCATGCCTGCATCCCCATGGAACAACAAGGTGACATTTCTCCAAGAAATCAGGGCAGTGAGAACATGTGACAGAACCAGAATCTCAGAACCAGAGAGGTGGGGCCACACATGAATGTGCTTCCAGTGACCTGCAGACCATGAGCTCTCTTATTCCAGACTTAGGTGTCAGGAATGTCAGGACCCTGATGCCATCACCCTCCAATGAAGAAACATTGTTGTGCCATCTGCACCGTCCCCAATCATAAAAACAGGGGTGACTGCTCACATGCAAATTCACATTCATACTCTAAGTTAAATCTCTCTCCTGGGCTGTGGGAACTCACAGCTCTCTCACACTGAGTTGAGATCTCTGAAGGAGAAGAAGGGTGTGGCACAGAAGATGAGGCTGTTTGTTCTTCTCCTGTGCCTGGCGACAGCTCCCCAAGGTGAGGGTCAGCATTTCACACGTGTCCATGGAGAGGCTGTGACTGCAGGTGACTGACAGGAGCTGATTCTTCTCATCCACAGGTGTCCTGTCACAGGTGCAGCTGCTGGAGTCAGGGCCCAGCCTGGTGAAGCCCTCGCAGACACTGTCTCTTACCTGCTCTGTCGCTAGATTCTCTTTAATCATGTATAATATGCACTGGATCGCCAGCCTCCAGGAAAAGTTCTGGAGTGGATCGGTGTAATATCACATAGGGGAGGCACAAATTATAACTCAGCCCTACAATCCCGAGTCAGCATCAGCAGGGACACCTCCAAGAGCCAGTTTTCTTAACACTGAACAGTCTGCAACCTGAGGACACGGCCATGTATTACTGTGCCAGAGACACAGTCAGGGACCTGCAATGTGAACCTGCACACAAACCTCACTGCAGGGGCAAGTGGGACCAGCAGGGGGCGCTGGGTTCCTGAATGGCCCCCAAACACCAGAGAGACCCTCAGAACCTCCAAAGTCCAGGACTCTGTCCTCTGGGTCCAGGTCATGTGCAAATTTGGATCTTGTTGGAATTTGTCATTTCCTCTTCAATCAGGAAATTCCCTTAAGACCCATTACTATTATATTCTATGAAAAGCACTATTTGCTTATTTTCTAAAACACATTACTGTAGAGCATCTAAGCTATGCATTTTCCAGTTTTCTTGCTCCATGGGGAGCTGCACATAGGAATGAGTCTCTCACACATTTCCTTAGGAGTCTGAGGCTCTGAAGCTTGGCCAGTAGATCTTCAGTAAGGAAGCACAGAAAACTTATGTGATTTGCAACNNNNTCATGTTCTTCACAATAGCAGACATGAAGGACAGCCTGGATTTCCTTGGGTTGACCATTTCATGCTCTAAGTAGGAGAATGTCTCCAGATGGACCACAAGAAATCTTTATCTTCCATAAATTCCTCATTTGGAAATTTCCTTAGTGATAAACAAATGTTTGGAATCCACAATCCCAAATGCTGATTCCTTGCAGGCGTCTTCCTGACTTCCACATGTGGAACATCAGACGACAAGTGTGCTCATCTCCATTGTCCTCCACCTGTGGAAGGACAGATGACCAATGTGCCCCACCCCGAGTGACCTCAACCACACTCCTGCCTCAGCTCTGATCAACCATTTGCTAGCTGAGTGCTATTGTTTGTCAGTGTTGTGAACTTGCTGGTGGTTTTGGTTTCTTCCTGTGGCCCTTATGAACACTCCAGTGATGAACTCTCTGTGGCTTGATTCAATAAGAGGCTGCATTCATCCTGCATGTGAGTTGGAGAACTGCCATTTGAAGGGATCTGAGTATGAGCTGGTGATGGACTCAACAATTTAAGGCACTTGTACAAGGAAATGGGACTCTGCTGATCTGTCTTTGAGAACTTTCTAGAATTCTCACAGCAGCCCCTATTGTGGGTTGAAAAACAAATTGACTTCAGTGTGGAGTCTGACTGAGATCAGGACAGGAGAAACAACAAAGTCAACAGCTCTGTGTGTTGCCAAAAGTCAGAGACACTCAGGTCTTCACCCAGGGTCAGCTGTGCATTGGTCCTGCACACACAGGATGATGACAGAGAGCCTGAAGGAAGTTTTGGATACAAGAAGCTTCTGGTCAGTTTGTCAGTAACTTTCAAGTATTTAAGAGAACAGAACTGCCTAGAAGAGCAGTTTTGTGGTATGAAGTAATTTGTTCTCCTAGGATATTGGCCAACAATCCTCTAACAAAATACGGGTGCAGGTTTTCAAAACTCCCTTCAGATGTGATAAATACCTGTAATCCCAATCACTGGGAAATGCGTTAGAGAATAGTGCAGTATATAATTCAGGCAGAGAGTAGCAAAGTATGAAAAAAAAAACTGTCCTGGACATTCTTTCAGAGGGAATGGATAAGTGAGACTCTGGATAAATATGAGCCAGGAATGCACATTGTTTATGTTGACCATAGTATGTCAGTCAGTACATTGGCAAGAGTTTGGTTGTTCCTCACAGATTTATAAAAAATAAGTTCCCAAGTGGTCAATATTCTTTCTGAGAAATATTTTTTGGCTTATGATTGACCAGTCATTGCTCCTTGTGCAGGATGCCAGGAGAGTTCACACTAACACAAGACACTGAGTGAACTGGCCACACCAAGTCCACAGATCTCCCAAGGGGGAGACAATCCTTACTTGCCAGCACAAGATATCATCTCCTTAATCAGCTTCTTCCACTTACCCACTGTCAAAACACTGGTTCCCTCACCATGGGCTGGGTCTTTGCCATCAATTAGACAATCTTTTTCAGGCTCAGTCAGGACTTAACTTCACTACCAATTCTCTGAATATTTCTCCAGAGCTGGAGAGTTCAAGATGATACTTCTAACTCAAAAGCAGAACTGATCATGTAGAAGACAGAGTAAATGTATTAGAAGACAATATTGGAGAATAGTGGTCAAAAAAGGAACCACAGGAGTAGCTGCTGAAGCCCTCTCAGACTGTCCTTCATCTGCACTGTGTCTGGATTCTCTTTAAATAACTATAGTGTCTACTGGATCTTCCAACCTCCAGGACAGGGTCTGGAGTGGATGGGTGCAATGTGGAATAATGGAGGCAGAAATTACAACTGAGCTCTCAAATCCTGAGTCTGTATCAATAAGCCATGTTTTCCTTTCTCTTCTTTTTTTTTGACAATGATAAATGGAACATAGAAACTTTATCAAAGGTAACAGATAAAATCAAACACTCATTTATATAAAGAAAGAAACTGACCAGAAGAAAATTTGTCTTAAACACCTTAAATAACCCACTTGCAGTTGCATTTACTGATCTCCGTTGCTGTGAAGAGTACAGGTCGTGCTCAGTACGGATGAATGATCTGGACCTTTTTCAAGTATTCACCAAATACTACCTTACATACACATATACATTAAATTTGAAAACCAGTTGATGATCCTAAGATGTACTTTTTAAAATTCTTTTGGAAGAATCCTTCTAAGGAGAATATGAAGCTCTGGCTCATGGACCCAGCCCAGACTCTGTTGGAAGCCAAGTCTCCTCCATTTTCTTCAGACATGAGATGAGATTTAGGTACTTGCTTGGTAAGTTCTCTGGGTAACATGACATGCCTGTACTCATAGTGTGCCTCAAAGTATTTGCCCTAGAGTACATTTGCTTGTAGCCATCCTGCTGGCATCCAGAGAACAGAAATCCTGAGAACCAAATATGCAATCTGTCTCTCCAAGTTTTCTTAACACTGAACAGTCTGCAACCTGCAGACAAGACCATGTGCTACTGTATCACTGACCACAGACAGTGAGGGGCCTGCAATGGGAATAAACAAACCTCACTGCAGGGGTGTGCAAGACCAGCAGTGGGCATTTCACACCACCGTGGTCCACAAAGACCAGAGGGACTCTTGGGACATAGGAAGCAGAGGACTTGATCCCTTGATCCCAGACAGGTCATGCTTAGGGCGGGTTAGCACTAGGACATATTAAGTAATGTGGTTTCCTCTCCAAGCAAGAAATCCTCTTAAGGCCCATTGCTCTGTCATATTCTATGAAAAGTTATTGCTGCTTATTTGCTTACTAAAAACTAAATTATTTTCTGTGGTGCATTTAAGCTATGCATTTCCAGTTTTCTTACTCCAGACTGAGCAGCACATAGGAATGAGGCATTTCACGTATTTAATCAATAGTCTGTGGCTCTGAAGCTTGGCCAGTAGATCTTCTGGAAGGAAGCACAGGAAATCTTACATCATCTGCAAATCATTGTCTTCATTTTAGCAGGAACGGGAGAGTCAGGGTTACCTGCATTGAGTTAGAAACCTAGATTTTCAGAGCTGGAGAGGTGGCTCAGGGGTTAAACTTCTGCCTTGCAGGCGGAAGGTCCCGAATTCTGATCCTAGGCCCACGTATAGACACCAGGTGGAAGCGGGGTGGGGGGGGCGGCCTGTGTTTCTGATCCTGGTAGGGCGGAGCCTGTGAACCCCGGAGCAGAGTAAACAAGGAGGAGGTGGAGGCGTCCATGGTGGTTCCCAAATTCGCCCTTGTTCTACACATACACATACACACACACAACTGAATAAGTAATAATAATAAATTTAAAAAAAGAAACCTAGATTTCCAACAAGAGAATGTGTCTACACGGAGAACAGCTAATCTTCATCTTCCCCTTGTTCCTCACTGAAATTTCAATCTTAGTAAAAGGTGATAGAACCCACAACCACAAGTGATCATTCTTTGGCAGGTTTTCTTGTGACCTCCACCTGTGGAAAGTCACAAGACCAGTGTGTTCATCTTGCTTCCAGCTCTCATCTGTCCTACTCATGGATATCCGAGTTCTGTTGTTTGGACAGTTTTTTGAGATTGTTGGTAGTTTGCTTGCTTGCCATGACCCACAATAATACTCCTGTTGAACTCTCTGTGGCTGCCATCTGCAAGAGTCTGCATGCATCCTGCATGACTTAGAGGGCTGACATTGGAAGTGATGCTAACGGTGGGCTCCATGGCAGAGGGTCTGCAACTTGAGGTAGAAGTTAAAGGAAGTTAAGTAGTAGTTAAAGGAAGTGAGATTCTGCCTCTCTGTGGCTGAGGATTCTCAGTTGTTATAGAAACATCTTCTGTATGGTAGGGAGCTTTAGAAATCAAACTGACTACAGCATCGGAGCCTGAGATCAGGAAAAGAGAAACAGCAAAGTGAACAGCTCTGTGTGATGCTGAAAGCCAGAGACACGCAGCTCCTCACCAGGGCCAGCTGAGCATCAGCCCTGTGGACACAGGATGAGCACAGAGGACATGCAGGAAGGTTCTGGACACAAGAGGCTTCTGGTTAATTCTGTAGTGTCTTCCAAGTACTGTAAGAGAAAAGAAATGTGTGGAAAAGCAGTTTGAAGTTCATGGGACTAACTTGTTCTGCTAGGATTTTGGCACACAGCTCTCTAATGCAGTTAAAGATGTATTGTTGAAATCACCATGAAAGAAGGAATAAATACATGTAATTTTTGATCACTAAAATATTCAGTGGAGAGGAGTACAGTATAAACTGCAGGTAGAGAGAAGCAAAGCATCAGAAAAACCTTCCTGGTCACCTTTCAGATATAATCATTTAGTGAGAATTCCTGGTAATATTAGGCCTCTCCATATGTGTTGTCTGTGTTGACCAGATCATGTGAATATCATCACAGTGCAGAGGTTTAGAGGTTAATCAAAGAAACACAAATATAATCACTGGCATTCTTGCTGGACACATGGTCAAAAGAATTGAAATTAAATTTTAAAAGTAATATTCACCCTTCTGTGCTCATGTCAGCATTATTCATGAACCCATGTGAACATCCACCAGCATGAGTAGATGGTCTTCACTGTGCACTAGCAAAGCAGAACACACGACATTTAAGCATGGACGGGAACGTTCTTATGCATGTGGAAGGCACTGGAAATCATTACACTGAGTGAAAGACCCCAGACCCAATGAGACAGCGCTTTACCACCTCTGACATTCAGAACCTCAGGAGATCTGTTGTCATAGACACCAAAGTTACTAGTGACAGTGGAGAGTGGAGGAAGAGAGAAGATGGAAAAGGAGGGTCCTGATGTTCTGATTGCACCTGAGGGACAAGACAGAGAGCTCTGCATAGCCTGGTGCATAGTCCATGCCAACCTCACTCGAGTCTCTGCACTGCTGAGAGAGAAGATTCTAGAGCTCTTGTCATGAAACAGGAGCCAGTGAGGTGCTGGTGCTGTAGTGGTGCCCAGATCCTCACCTGGACAATTAAGTGCAGCTACCTGATTGGATCCCCACACACCAAAGCCAAATGTCAGCACTAAGTCAGCAGACAAAGGCAGGTGTTCACCATAATGGAAAAGTAATGAAACCAGTGATATGACTCTTACAGACCCACAATGCTGGCTGACTCACCATGGAGTTCCCAGAGGCGAAATGACTAGGAAGCCCTGTCAACTCTCCACTTAATTGTAAAGTCAGAAATGTCCAAAGCAGATGAACCAACATGTAGCTTTAATGATAGAAACTGGTGATCTGGGCCCTTAGATCAGTTTCCATAGTTTAGCCAATTTATGAACCAGGAACTTTGAAATGATGTGAAGCCAGGTGCTTTTGAGTAAAGATCTCCCTCACAAAGTGAGCTATGAGCCTTAGCAGAGTAACATGCTATGGAAAGGAATGAATCAGATATTTTGGACTAAGTCCCACCTCGGAATTGTCACTGACCCAAGGATCAATATGGCCCCATGCAGGGATTGTAGAGAATGATGTCAACATCTAGGACTTGAAAAGCAGAGCTGGTGGCTCCCACCACATCACCACTCACTGTTTGTTTTGGTAGAAAACAGACAGACCTTGGAGGTGACAGTTGGTTCTCGTAACCTGCACCAAGCAGTGACTTCCTGTGCAGCTGCTGCACCACATCTGCTTCCTCACGTCACTCAGCTCACAGGGCTGGGTAAGTGTGGATCCTGTGACTGCCCGTTTCTCTGGTTGCTCCATAAGGCACAGGAACATTAATGTGATTCCAACTGGAGAAGCCAGAAGCATGCTTACACTGTCCTACCACAAGCCGTACGGATCCCCCAGGCCTGTCTTTACTCAGGTCTCAGGGATCACAACACCTGTCTTTCTATGGTATATCACATGGTCTATCACATGAAGGATGCTATGCTAATGGTAGCAAGTGATTCAGGTCACATGGAGGTGAGAAGAGTGTGTTGTGTTCCAGGAGATCCTTCAGGACAGCTCTTGGGTTTGCAATGCCCTGTGATTAACGTATATGCAAAATGACACCAAGTCAGTCTAGGAAGAGTCAAACATGTTGTCCAGCTTTCAGGAATAAAGATGCCACTCATCATTCCAGGTGCAAAACCAAAAGATACGAAGTGGCCCTCTGCAGTCACTTCACAAGTGAAGGATGGTGCCAATCCTAAGGCCAGAGGCAGCCAGGTGACCAGCTCCATCAGTGGATGCTGTAATTGATTTTACTGTTTCACTTCTATTTTTCAGGAATATGCTTGTCCATGAACATGGTAATCAGATGGCTGTTTAAGTTCGTCTCTTATTTCAGGTCAACACATAATAAGTAAATCTGCACCAGCATACTGAGGCTGTGAGGCACTGAAAGAGGAAACAGCTCAGATGGATTGCTGTCTTTCTGGCAGAAGATTCAGTGCACTGCTTGTCTCATCATGTCAGGCAGAATTCTGACCCGTTGTCCATTCAAGGCAAGCATGGCACCAGGAGATGTGATTGACTGCCAAGTTGACAAGGGATGGACCTTCACTTGTTGGTTTCACTCCTTCCCATGAAGAGATTTAAAATCAACACAGCAGAAATGTTGGGGTATGACTGAAAACAGTCCCAAAGCAGATTAAAGGAGGTAGAAAACTTGCCTTAAAACTAGAGACTGTCTTTCACAGTGGTGCAGTTATTCCAACGGCTGGGTCAAAGGTGTATTGACTTCTTGCTGAGTGATCAGTTTCTTCTGGGGCTTCTCTTCTGGTCCTCCCCTTACATGTACCCCAGATATATAGTCTTCCAACATGGACTGACATCCATGATCCTCCAGAGACTTGGGTTTCTAACTTGACTTTGCCTCTAGTAAGGTACCCAAGCTCATGGATTGACATGGCTCCATGTTCTCTGCCTGACTAGGGTGCAGACAGCAAACATTGAACTACAGAGCCCCTTGTGTGCAGCTGAGATAATAAAAATCCCTCTGAAGAAGAGTAGTAATCTGACCCTGGCTCTCTGCCTCCTGATGGCAGCATTGACTTGAACCAGCCTCCTGCTTGTGCCACCACGCCATGACTTCTGTGTGCAATATGGGATTCCTGTCATGACTGCTGGAGCTGTGAACTGAATGATTCTACTCTATCATGCCACAAGAAGGAAAAACTCGTAATCCGATGTAAAATAGGTAAAATGGTACAACAGGTTAAATAATAAAAGGAATAGATCACCTAAGAAACAGCACTCTGCAAGATCTTCAATCATTAGAGAAGTTGGAAATTTATTTAAAAAACACATCAGCTCACAGCTGATTAGCAGCTTCAGGACAGAGTCTGGCATTTCTTTCAGGTAAATGAAATTGGATGGGTTTTTATTTCAAACCCCATAAAAAGCAAAGATCCACAAATACAAGCATGCATGGTAGCTCATGAATTGGAGATTCCATATTGTGGTAAACAAAACATATATCCTGGATCATTCCAGAAATCACTAAGATTCAGCAAGAAGCTGAGTGTACTTTTCACAGTGGAGACTATTGTGAACCTCACCAGCATGTGTAACTGACCAAGAGAAAACAGAGGAGCTGTGTCCAGCACTGAGGAGCTCAGCCCAGGCTCTGAGAAAGAAGAATTGATCTCCCTCCAAAACCACGATTGCCTATGACATGACTACATGTGTAAATATTTACAAAGATAGCATGACTGCATGTGAAACATGGCCTTGCACAGGAACAAATGAGAAATGAGTGAAGAATGGAGAGTCCTTATAAGTAAGCAGCTCATGTTGAGTGATGGAAGTGTCTTAATTCAATTGTTGTCACAAATGCCACTAACATCCCCTCTAAGCACTATGTTTCTCAGGGAGTGTGACATTAGACCTTGCTACATAGCAATAGGACATGCATATAGGGCCTCGAATTTACCTTACAAACCAGCCCAGCCCTGACCCTGCAGCTCTGCACAGGAGCCCAGCCCAGACCCTGCAGCTCTGCACAGGAGCCCAGCCCTGACCCCAGCTGTTCACACTCTGTGATCAGCACTGAACAGACACTCACCATGGACTTGGGGCTCAGCTGGGTTTTCTTTGTGGTTCTTGGAAAGGTAATTTGTGGAGGACAAAACATGCTGAGTGTGTGAGTGGACATAAGTGAGAGGGAGAGTGGGCATATGTGATAGTTACCTGACCAGGATTCTCTGTGTTTGCTGTGTCCAGTGTGAGGTGCATTGTTCAAGTCTGGGAGAGGATTGGTGCAGCCTAGGAGGTCTCTGACACTCTCCTTTGTGGCTTCTGGATTCACCTTCAGCAGTTTTAACATGAGCTGGATTCGCCAGGCTCCAGGGAAGGGGCTGGAGTGGATTGCAAGTATGTGGTATGATGGAAGTCAGAAATACTACACAGACTCTTTGAAAGGTCGATTGACCATTTCCATAGAAAATTCCAAGAGCACATTGGGTCTCCAAATGAGCAGTCTAAAAGCTGAGGATACAGCCACATATTACTGTGCAGGTACCATGGGGAAATACTATTGTGAGCTTACACACAAAATTGCAGGTAGGACCAGCAGGGGGTGGAGCTCACACAGAACCCAGCAGCACTCGAAGACACGAACAGGGGGTCATGGAGACCTGGGCATGTCTGTGACTGGCCTGCTTCTCCATGTCACAGGACTGGTTCACCAGGGTCCCTTCTGTGGGAGGGAGTGCAAGTTCTGATGTTGCTGTGTGCTCAGGTTTACTTGCAGGACCGGCGCTCACCTGAGCAGAGTGCACAGCAGCACTCAGGGAATGTGAGAAGCTCTGCTTTGGACGCCAGGACCAGATCCTAAGGACAATGGAGACCTGGTGTGCTCCTCGCAGACTTATAACAGACCTCCAGGTGATTTCCTGCTTACAGCATGGTTTGGGATCCAGGCTGGAAGCAACAGGTAGAAATGAGAGAAAGCGAAGTTCCAAGCTCTTTTTAGCTGACACTCTGCCTTGGGTTTGAGTCACAGATGCTGGATTCAGGTCTACCTGTAACATGACACGTGTAGCCCCAGGCAAGGGAGATGATTCCATTATAAAACTACTCTGGGCTTTTAAATTTGAAAACCAATTTATCTTTTATCAGATGCACCATAGATCTAAATATGGGATATGAAAACAAGACTAGTTGCCATATTTAACTTGATTATTCCATTCCTCGCCCCTGGGCCATACCACGGGTCTCTTTTTCATAAGGATGGTTGAACTCTGATGGATTCCCCTTCACGAGTTGCATATGTTTCTCCACATATGCAGAGATTTTATGGAGCAGGTATCTGCTCCTGAAGCACAGTCAGATTTATCAGCAAAATCCCCTCCTCTGGTACCAAATTCCATTGCAGGTAACCTGCATTCTTGCTAATAAATATATTAACAAACAGCTTGAGGGAAGAAAGGATTTATCCTATGATGATAGACGGGTTACTGTTCTAAGTCCAGCTTTGCAGGAGATTATGCACTATCACCAAAAGGCTGAGGGACCTGGCAACTCCACATCCATGTAATGACTGAGGGATGAACACTCTTTACTTTCCAGCTCAGCATATCTGGCCAACTACACACAAGGATGCCCTCTACCTCAACCAGTTCTCTGTATTTTATTCACCTGTCTGGGGCATAGTTCCACCTACCATAGCATGGGCCTTCCCCATCAATTAGACAATCTCCTGCAGGTTCATTCTAGGCTTAACTCAACTATTAATTATCTACAAATATGCCCTGAGCTCAAACCCTCAACCATCAAGTTGACACCTGTACCTAACATGCATGAACAGAGACATATAGATATACAAGCATTCATATACACTCACACATGCATTTATACACATATGCATGCATTCATGCATTTATATATGCATAAGCATATACATGTAAACTTACAAATGTGTTCAAGGATACATGCAATATACTTATATGTATATACATAAGTATATGCATACTTATATAAGTAAATAAACAGATATTCATATGCATACACATACTTACCTGTATGCATAAATAGAAATATACAAACATTTACATGTATATGTGCATGCATATAAACATGCATATGTATGCCAGGAAACACATACACATACATGCATATACAATGTGCATATATATAAAGATATACATGCATATGTACATATATACTAACACAGTGCAAGCATGTGGACCTATACACGTACACACATGCAACAAAACAGATTCATATCTCTAAGTCATGTGAAAGCACATGTATGTGGCCTGCTTCTATACCCAGTCAGAATGTCAACATGGCCACTTTGAGGAATGTCGAAAACCTGCTGTGGAAATTCAAGGTAGCATGGCGACTTGGAAATCAGGATTTCAGCTGCATAAAAATCAGTAGTAAAACTACCCTGTGTTTCAGTTATACTTCTGTTTATACACTTAGGATCCCAATCAGGTCTCCATGGAGATATGTGCACATCAACATTTGTGTCAGCACTATTCACAGTAGCCAAGATATGAAACAGTTCACATGACCATCACAGAAAAATGAAGAAGGAACATGTGGTGAACGTGCACAGTAGAGGTTCACTCAACTGGAAAGAAGAAAGTTTCCAAGCCAGGTGGGGCCAGTCCTGCATGTGCTGTTGCTCCTGTGTCTGAGACAGGAGGATTGTGAGTTCTGAGTCTAAGCGCTACACTAGCCGGAGTAAATAGAGAATCTGCCTCAAAATGAAGAAAAAATATATTAGGTCTTAACTTCAGAGGTAGGGCACTTGCCTTGCATCTTTGAAGGCCTGAGTTCATTCCCCAGTACTGGAAAAAAACAGAAAGATATGAAATTATGTGCAACTACTGTTCATCATTTTAGGCAAAATAATCTCAAATGCAGAAATACATGTGCCATGAAAAGATAGGAAAAGATATGCTCTAAGGAAGCCAACTGGAAGATGTATGTGAGGAAAAAGGACATGGAAATAAGTACAGGGTACATGAGCAAAAGGGGAGAGGAAGAACTAGAGAGGGCATCCTGGAAATAGAGGAGTCACCTGTCTCTTCATGCATGGATTCCAGATGTCCACATACATTCACAGTGTACATTCAGAGAAGGAAGAAGAAGGGGATGGGCATGAGGGTAACTGGTAGCTAACATGAGCAAAGAACACAGACACATCCATATCATACCCACCAGTATACATATGAATATGCATGAGTAGGTATGTGAGAACAAGGAAATGGCCATATCATACTATCTGTAAATATATGAATATGCATGAATAGGTATCTAAGAACAAGGACACAGCCATATGATACTAAACTGTATATTAATATGCATGAGTAGGTATATATGATCTCAATTAAATCAATTATTGTGTCAACAACTAATAATGATGACAATAGAACCTACAGTGTGACCAATTGTCTTCACTGAATTTCAGCAATAAAAATTTGCAGAGGTCGTACAGTAGTGTACACGTGGGCTTGTGCTTCCATGCTTTAAGGTCTTTTTTGTAGGAAGCAATGTAAATATTGTTCTAAATATTACTGCATATTAAAACTTGAAACTTTTCTATGCAGTGGAGATGATGAGCTCTGAATAAGATCTAGGGCACTAGATATATAATGAGTAAAGGGAACATTAAGCTTCAACATCTGGGTAGGATCTGGACCACGTCCTTCACCCCACCACCATCAGGGCTGCTGTGACTGAGAAATCCATGCTCAGGTATGAGATTTCCACTTTCATGAGTTTTTCATGATGCTGACTATAAAGGTATGCACATAATTCAACACGTTTCAAAAGGAAGGAAAACTATGTGAAATTGCCACATCATTGCATCCCTAGGAATCTGTGTACAATGGATAAAAACAATTGAAGAGAATGGTACAGAGACATATGAAAATGGGAACTGCTGTAGACCTTTGGTGAGCTGGATTAACTCAGAGTATTTATACATCTGTTCTTTATGTTCTCAAAGCTAGACAATTACATCATAGCCTTTTGGAGAGTTTGGGGATTCCACAAACCTTGATAGATGTGTTCACTTTGGGCTAGAAGAGATTTGTGGGAACTATTGTTCCTTTGGGCTTGAAGTGCAAGGGATCACATGGGACTAAATCTAACAAAGAGGTACTTCAAGGAAACAGGGTTCAACCCATCCTTAAGAATTAGTTCATTATCTTTCCCTGGTGTGCGAGTCCGTATGTGTGAAGCCCAGCACACCTGCCTCTCTTACAGGGCCAGTGCAGACAGCCAGGGGCCTCCATGTCCAGCTCCCAGTTCTCTTTCCCAGGTTTCCTTCCACCTGGTGTGCAAGTTGGCCCCATGACCTCCAGCACAACCACCTCTTTCTCTTAAGGCCCAACCAAGACATCCAGCAGCATCCCAAGTTTGCCTCGCCCAGCTTCTCTTTCACAGATTTCCTTCCACCTGTATGTTCACAAACCTGGGCAATAGCACACTGCCCTCTTTCTCATCCACAGTGAGCCAAAACAGCCAGTGGCCATACATCCTGAAGCCTGTCACCCCATGAGAGCTGCCCCCTACCAATTACACATAAAAGCATCCCAGGTCTCAAACAACAAAGAAACAGAAGGTAACTATCTACATATCTTCCAAAAGTGGATTTTCTGTGTGTAGATATCCAGCTATGCCAGCACCATTTGTGGAATATACTGTTCCTTTGCATTGAGTTTTTCTATGTCAAAAATCAGATAACTGCATGTATAGGGGCTTATTTCTGGGTCTTCCATCCTCATTCAGTTATCAATATGTCTATATTGCAGCCAGTACCATGTTGTCTTTATTACTATGGATTTGTAGTGAAGATTAAGATCTGGTAAGGTATTTTCCTCCAGCATAGTTTTTATTACTCAAGATTACTTTAGCTGTCCTGGGCCTTTTGTGCTTCTGTATGACTTTTGAGGTTGCTTTGTCAAGTCCTGTGAAGAATTGTCTTGAAATTTTGTCTAGTATACTATTGAATCTGTATATTACTCTTGGTAGGATGGGCATTTTTATGATTTAATTCTGCCAATGCAGGAGCATGGGAGATCTTTCTACCTTCTGTGTCCTCTGTAATTTATTTCTTTAGGGTTTTAAAGTTTTCATTGTATAGATCTCTTACTTCCTTGGTTAGATTTATGCCTAGGTATATCATTTTTTAGGATCTATGGTAAATAAAATTTTTTCTCTTAGGACTTTCACACTTTTTCATCCTGGGGTATAAGTAAGCCATTGATTTCTGTACATTAATTTTGTACCCTGACACTCTACTGAACTTATGTTCATGTTCCAGGAGTTTCCTGGTATAGATTTTGGGATCACTCAGATAAAAGATAATATCATCTACAAATAAGGATAACTTCACTTCTTCTATTCCTATTTGAATGCCTTTTATTTACTTATGTTGCCTAATAGCTCTAGCTAATAATTCCAGTACAATATTGAACAAAAGTGGTGAAAGTGGACCACCTTGCCTAATTCTTGATCAAAGAGAATGCTTTAAGTATTTCACCATTTAGAATGATCCTTGCCATAGATTCCTTGTATCTATCCTTTACTAGATTGATGTAAGTTCTTTCCATTCAATTGTCTCCAGGACTTTAATCATAAAGGCATGTTGGATCTTGTCAAAGGCTTTTACTGCATCTATCGAGAGAATGATGTCATTTTGTTCTATGGATTTGTTTTTAAGATGGATTACAGTTCTTGATTCGTATGTGTTGAACCAAACTTATGTGCCTGTAATAAATCCTTCTTTATCATAATGAATGATTTTTATATGTTTTTTAAATCTGGTTTCCTTAAATTTTGCTGAGGATCTCTGGGGCTCTATTTCTTTCTGAGACAGCTATGCTGCATGCTGCTTGCTTATTGGGTCCTCCTGTTGCTTGACAATAAATCTCCCTTATATATTATATGCTGTTTTGGGTGTGATTTTGTATCCATGATTATTCTGAGTTAGAGGAGCCTCCCAAGAGCCCATACTATCCTTGGTCCTCCACAGGGACACACACCACTCTCTCTCTCTCTCTCTCTCTCTCTCTCACACACACACACACACACACACACACACACACAAAAGTATTTTTTTAAAAAAATAAAAATGCAGAGGGAGGAAGAGGCTGGGGAAGCTGTGAGCATGGGATGGAGCACCCAGCACCAGAGCAGAGGAGGAGCCTGAGTGGAACCATGGTCAATCTCTGTGCTCCCCAGGGGCGTCCAACAGACAATTCCTTGTCCTGTGCTCACGGCACACATCAGCGACCACTTCTGCCTGTCTTCGCTCTGTCCCTGCATCGCCCTAGAGCTCGGTCCACACCAGCAGGAGCCCTGGAAGTGTGTTCAGAGCAAATGGTCACCACCTGCTGCTGCACAGTGGTCACCTCAGGCTGCGCAGGCTCTGAGGTCACAGTCTTGTTACCCACAGGAGGCAGGATGTGGCTCTGTGTCATGGGATCCTGGTGAACATGGTCTTGACTGCAGTGATGTGCGCAGACCTGAGTACTAGAGATTCTTGAGCATCTTTTTCATGCTCCTCCATGACTCACAACATGCCCAGGCATGCCCAGCTGAGGACAGAACACTGCTGTTCTGGCAGAGAAGGGTCCTCCGGCTCCCTCTCTGTGGTGCTCCCTCAGCAATCCTGATGGGGGTGCTCCCCATCCATCCCATAGGACTGCACAGGAGCTGAAAACACAGGTCTCAGCAGTGCTCCCCCACTCATTAGGAGGACCACGAGCACCTTGACCAGGGGAAACTGGATGAGGCCATTGCGATGTCCTCTGCTGCTCTTGACCCACTTTCATCTCGAGTCCATTTACTGTGGCTCCAATGTGCCCCTCAAGAACAATCTCTCATGCACATTTATTTGTATGTGAGATCACAAGTGAGGGGACAAGGCCCCATGGAGATCACAAAGGTGGGAATCGGTCCTGGGTGATGCCTAAGCCTTGGTTCATATCCATCATCAATAAATCTAAGGAAAATAAATCAAATTGAGCAGTTAAACACAGAAAACAGAGAGGTGCTCAACACGGCCATGATTGGAAAGGATATTCAATATTCAGATTCTGTCCTCGTATTTTTCTGTGTGTTTTCCTTGAAACAGGCAAGAACTATGCATAGCTCAGCAGGTCTGCTCAAGGTGAGCTTCCTCCCCCTGCCCAGTGTCTCCTGTCCATACACTGAGGCTGCCTGGTCTGTCCTGTAGATGCCGTGAGGCTGACTTCAGGCTCTGCTGCAGACAGAAGCTCTGACAAGCTGACAACCTGTGTGAAATCTCTTCTTGGCAGACAAGTTCCTCCTTCGTTTGGCTCCTACTGTTTGTGTCATCATGGGAAGTCTTGTGTCAGACAAAGAGACAGGAAGAAGTCCCCACTGCATGCTAGCACCAGACCTTGAACTTCTGATGCAAAGAACCATGAGCACAAACCATTCCTTTCTTCATGCACTAAAGGGAAGTTCTTGTGTTTACAACCATGGGTGACTCAGAAGTTCGACTGCTGAACTTGGTGCTGTAGTATTTGGAGTTTGTTCTTCTGTTTTTGAGTCTTATGATTGACTATCCTTCCTGAATATGACCCGATTCCTCCTTTTGTAATGGGAATATTTATTCTGTGCCGTTGTATGTTGGTCGTATGTAACTTGTCTTTTTATTTTATAGGAGACTTTAGACTTTAGAATTTCTGACTGTGTTTTAACTACTGGTATTGTCTGTACTGAGACTTTTTCAGCTGGACTGTGTATGGTCTACACTAAGAAGGTATTTACGCTATATAATGTATTGTTGATCTACAGTTGTGAATTAAATGTAATCTACTGTATGATATTGTGTTATAGACATTAAAGATTAAACATTTCTCAAGGGACTTTGTCACTTATCTTGGGCAAAGCAATGTGTGTATGGTTCTACATGGATAGGTATATTATGTTAGGAGGAATTATGAATCTTACTGTTTTCATGTGCAGATTGAAAGTAGCCTAAAGAAATCTGATCTGGTGTCAAGTTGACAAGGGAAAGACTTGTGATAATCCTGAGTGTCAACCTGATACACATAGCATTAACTGTGATCAGCTGTCTGACTACTTGATGAGATTATCCAGATCGATACATTTACTGTGCAAAGACTAGCTTAGATCTGATTTGAGTTCTCCATTAGTAGACCAGATAAAAAGAAACATAGAACAGAAGACTTGGAAGAGAGACTCTTTGAAACTGTGCTAGAAAACTCTCTTCTGCCTGCTCTGCTGAGCAGCTCTGAACCCCAAGATGTTTGTAGTGACTTTGCCTGCCTCCAGCTTTAGCCACCAGCCACGTCACCTATGCCATGGAAAATTGTTTCTCCCATCTCAAACTGTAAGGTGAATAAATCTCCCTTTGTCCCTTGTTGTGTAACTCTGAATGCTCTCTCACAGCAAGAGTTAAGAGTAACTAATACACTTACTTATTTTTTCCAGTGAGTGTGTGTTTCTGTGTGTTTGCATGTGTGTGTGAGGTGCACATGTATGTGTGTGTGTATGTGTATATGTGTAAGGGTGTGTGTTTCATGGGTGTGGGGGTTTTTTCGTTTATTTTTGACTGTGTGTCTGTGTGTTTCCTTGGACATCAGAGTGCATACTTGTGCCTGTAAAGGTCCAAATGTGACTTAAAGAATTTCCCTAGATTTTTCTACCTCCTCCTTTCTTTGCTCTTGACTTTCTCAGGTTCTGCCTTCCAGGGTTGGAAGCATAGGCCACCACCATTTCTACCTGGCATGTTTATCATGGGATCAGGCTTCTGAACTCAGGACCTCCTGCTTGTAAGAAAAAAGCCTAACCCCTGAACCATCTCTCCAGGCCAAAATCATGTAATTCATCATGCTTAGGCACCTAGAGGGAACAAGAATCATGAAACTCCATGAAATATCTCACATAGCAAATACAGTGCTGAACCAGCTCTGACTTTCAGAGCCTGAGGAAATTGACATCCTTATGACCTGAGTCACTAGAGGCTGTGGACAGTAGAGGGAAAGAGAAGATGTCAGACAAGGAACATGATGTTGTGATGAGACCTCAGGAGTAAGACGGAGAGAGCTCTGCACTGTCTAGTAAAAAAGTCTGTGCTAACATCCTTATGTCTCTGAACAAATGAGACAGAAGATTCTAGGGCTGTTGTCACAAAACAGGAGCCAGTGAGGTGCTGAGGTTACAGTGGGGCCACAGCTGCTCAAATCATGACCTAAATGCAGTGGATCTCACTGGATTCCTAAGTGCCAGTCCCAAGTGTCAGCACAGTCACAAGAGGAAGCGGCTGCTCATCATAATGTGCTACAGGAACAGGAAGGATCCTCAGGACCCAATTCATGCAATCCCATGGGGCTGACTGGCTCACCATGGTGCTCCCAGAGGTAAAATGCACAGCAATCCTCTCAATGCTCCATCCACTTGCTAAGGCACAAAAATCCAAAGCAGATGTTGCAGCATGTACATTTAATAATCAATATGGTGCACAGGGCCCCTGGGACAATTTCCATGTTTGAGCCAGTTGGTGAGACCAGAACCTTTTACATGAAGGTGATGTCAGGTGACCTTGAGTAAGGAGCAGAGTGCAGTACTGACAAGTTTCTCACTGAACTATTTTCCATCCTTCCCAATAGAAGATACAGACTTTAGCAGGGAAACACGTTGGGAAAGGGACGGAATTGAATGATGCCAATTTCTTAAGGCCACATACTGTTTCTGCTTCCAAGCCATGACTTCTGCTATTCACTTCAATCACAATGGACTGAATCTCCCCTCAAGTACTGTGAAATAAATCTTCTCAATATTCCCTGGAAAGGATTCTAACAACTTGATGTAAAGCAGGTGAAAGGGTAACTTGTTAATTAGTAAAGAGGATGATTCACCTGAGCAGCAGATAGCACAGCACTCTACTCAGCACAGAAATGGAAACCACAGCACCAGCAACTTCACCTCACACCTGCTGAGAGTCTTTAGGACACAGCATTTGTATGTCTCTCTCAGCACTGATGGTCGACAGTTTGCTATTTTATAGCTTGTGGAAAGCACAGTTTATAAGTGTGTAGTGTAGTTGTGGGGTGAAGAGTCTGTCTTATTTTAAATCAAGAAATATATCGATAGTTTCTTCTGAAATCCCAAAATTCGGCGAGAACACAAGTATTACCATCACAGTATTTGGTCCAGGAAAACTCATCAGGAATGTGTGAGTCTGAGCAAGAGAAATACAAGGAGTTTTGTCCAGCACTGAGGAGCACATCCATACACCGAGGAAGACACATGAGGACATGAGCTCCATCCAGATGCACCACCACCTGTGGCATGCTCTTATTTTTACACTTTTATAAAAATAGACATGATTCCATATAACGCATGTTCTGTGCACTTGAGCAAAATACAAGTGAATGAAGGAACCAGCACTTACTAATTGATCTTACTGTTATAAATTCTGTCATTGCCACAAGTATCACCAAGTACTTCTATGTCTTCTTTAAACACTGAAACTTGTGGGAGCAAAACATCAGGTCTTCTTATATAGCAGAAGCACATGCAAATAGGTTCTCCATCTACCCTTGAAAATCAGCTCAGCCCTGACCCTTCAGCTCTGCACAGGAACCCAGCCCTGACCCCAGCTCTTCCCACTCAGTGATAAGCACTGAACACAGACACTCATCATGGACTTGATGCTCAATTGGGTTTTCTTTGTTGCTCTTTGGAAAGGTACTTTGTGGAGAGCAGGAGATGCTGAGTGTGTGAGTGGACATGAGTGAGAGGGACAGTGGGCATGTATGACAGTTTCCTGACCTGGATTCTCTGTGTTACAGGTGTCCAGTGTGAGGTGCAGCTGGTGGAGTCTGGGGGAGGCCTGGTGCAGCCTGGAGGGTCCCTGAGACTGTCCTGTGTGGCCTCTGGATTCACCTTCAGTAGCTACTGGATGTACTGGGTCCGCCAGGCTACAGGGAAGGGACTGGAGTGGCTTGGAGATATCAAGTCAGACAGCATTGCTATCAACTATGCAGACTCCGTGAAGGGTCGGTTCACCATCTCCAGAGAAAACGCCAAGAACACCCTGTACCTGAAGATGAGCAGTGTGAGATCTGAGGACACAGCCACCTACTACTGTGCAAGAGACACAGTGAGGGGCCTTCAGCGTGAATCCAGACACAAACCTCCCGGCGCTGAGGACCAGCAGGGGGCGCTCGGGGAGCACTGGAGCTCAGCAGGTGCAGACAGAATTGAGTGCTCAGTCTAATTTTTTGGTTGTGTTGCATTTCCATTTAAGGTTTCCCAGGAATCTTCTGTACATGTGTGCTCTAGGAATCTGTGTGTCTTCAGCATAGAATGTTCCATTTTGTGATTTTCTTAAAAATATGAGGCCCACTGGATCACATGATCAAGCAGAATATTTTCAAAGGATAGAGATAGGTCAATCTCAGGCCGAGGACTACATACTGAGAACCTAAATGGAAGTCAGCAAGTCTTTTCTTATCACACTCAGGACAGAGTCTCCATGTAGCCTCTTGACTAGCAGTGTTTTGATTTGGGTGCAGGAATCCAGAGGAAGTAGTTCCAGGATTAGTGGCCCCACAGTACGTCAGGATCAGCTGACACCCAGATATGTGTATATATGCACTTTGAGTTTCTTCAAAACTCTCCTGTTTTTCTTTATTCAACTATAAAGTGTAAAGTGTGCACTCTGAGTTCTAAAGTCATAGCTCCATCACTTCTCTGTAGAGGACTGCACCTCCTGCACTGTGCTGGAGAGGCTGGTGGGATTTGCTCCATCCTCATTGCCCATGGTTCTTCTGTGGCATATGCGGTGAGGAAGCTGTTGAGAAATAGAAGTGCATGTTTCCTCTCTGGGGATGAGACTGATCAGGCCAGTTTTGACCTACATTTAGTTCTTGTTCTGCTCTCAGTGCAATGTGGGCTTAGTACTTACCTTGCTCTGCTCACAGTGTAATGTGGGCTTAGTACTTACCTTGCTCTGCTCACAGTGCAATGTGGGCTCAGTACTTACCTCGCTCTGCTCACAGGGCAATGTGGGCTCAGTACTTACCTTGCTCTGCTCACAGTGTAATGTGGGCTTAGTACTTACCTCGCTCTGCTCACAGGGCAATGTGGGCTTAGTACTTACCTTGCTCTGCTCACAGTGCAATGTGGGCTCAGTACTTACCTCACTCTGCTCACAGTGCAATGTGGGCTTAGTACTTACCTTGCTCTGCTCACAGTGTTGCACAATCTTCTCCATTCACCTGTGACTTTGGGCAGATTAGCCCATATTCAGAGCTTCTGGACACACTGTCCAGGTTCCTTGACCCAGGGCCCTGTGTCTCACATGACCACTTACGCTGCAGAAGAGGATCCTGCTCTCTGAGCTCTGATCCAGGTGACCTAGTTCCTGAATTCTTCGGATGTCCACAACATGTTATCCACCCATTTTGCACAATGCAAAACTATTCCTTTGCTTTTCAGGAAGGAATAACTTTGATTCCGTAGATCAATAGCAATGAATAAACCCAATATGATTTAGAAAATAATTTATTACAAAACATAACTTTTGCTTCATGGGATTTATGGTGAAATGTGTATTCAGCATCACCTGTGTGCATGTGGAGACACAGGTGTGTCAGCAGAAGACAGCGTCTCTTCTGCCCGCCCTGCAGATGGGATTGAGCAGACAATGGTCCTGGGACACAAAGACACACCAGGCACTGTGGGTGGGATGGGAGAACACAGCTACAAGGACTTTAATTGTTTTCCCTGAGTGTTCAGAAAGATGACAACACACGCAATGTTTTCCAGAATTTTGTGCTAATATTTATTAGGATGTGCTGTCTGTATTTAGGCTGTGGCACATTATGCAATACATGAGAACCCTCTGAAATCATCTTCTATATGAAGGGGCCTCATGCCTGCACGCGCTCTCACGTGACCTTCAATTAGGAAGAGGTTGCTTGAGTTCTGGTGATGGAGAAAATCTCACACCTACAAACTAAATCCATCCCTGAGCACACCGAGTCTCCAGAGTGTCCTGTGGCCACTGGTGGAGAACATCTCACTCCTATGGAATCCTCAGAGATGCCCAGCCCAGGGACCTGTAAGATTCTTCACTGTGCTGAGGGCATCTCTGCAGGGTCTGCAGTGTGGGGAACTGGTGTGGCATGAGCAAGATGGGCATCTGTAGGAGAAGTTGATGATCTCAGCTGATAAATTCTGGAGGCTCGTTAAACACAGGTCAGAGCCTGTCCATCAAGAGTGATTTCCTGCCAGACATGCTGCTTGAGAGTTGCTGAAGGGAGGCACATGGAACTGGACTCAGAGGTCTTTCCTGGGGCTGCTTCTGAGAGTGGGAAGGGGCTGATGCAGGACAGGGTCACATCACAGGGAGGGAGGGAACAGAAGATCATGGTGGTGAGGCCACTGCCCAGCAGGGTCAGCTGCAGGCACTGCCTGTGCTTAAGCACAGTGACATTCTCCTGTGCCTGACAATAGGGAAAAGAATCAGCAATTGATTGATCACCTGCAACCAAGACATAAGCAGGTTGAGTTCTCACATGAACAAATTTTTATCACTTAAAAACATTAATTTAATATTCAGGACACACATAAAGTCTATCATTGATCTATGAATTATGTAATGAAAGCAGGCAAATAAGTTGCCTTTAGCTTAAACAGTCTTGTCGACTTTTCTGCTTTGAACATCTACTCATTCATCACTTTTGAAAACTAAAACATCTGTTTCTATCTGCATTGTGAACCTGAGGCTTCTGCCTGGCATCTCTGCCTTTCCTCAGTCTATGGAAAAAGAAACACTGTCCGTTTCTTTGGTTTCCTACATTACATGGTCCAAGTAACTTGGCTGTACAGTACCTCTCTTCCTGGGCAGCCTCACTTAGCTCTGCACCCTCAGGTTCACCTGTGTTCCCACACAGGTCATGGTTCCCTTCACCTCCAGGCTGCACATGCTGTGCACAGGCTCCACACACACAAGAAAGGCTCCATGGTTCCTTCTCCTTTCCTTTTCTTCATGAACGCTGAGGTTAGTTTTGCTCCTCACTCTTGAACAGAGCTGCACCGATGGAACAGGCTACACATGGTGCCTCACAGGATGACTTCCTGTCCCTGGGCATCAGCCCATGAGTGTCTTGGGGAATGTTAACTGGTTCTGAGTTTCCTTTTCTGAGGAATCTCCACATGACCTTCTGTAATGGTAACTCTTTATTACAATCTCAGCAACACAGTCTCACAGAGACCTTTCCTCCATGTCCCCTAGCACTGTCCTCTCAGGTTCCTGAGTGATCCCTTGACCAGGCACAGGGCTGTGTCTCTGCAGCCCTCCTCAGGTGGAGTGCTGCAGCTCACAGATGGCCTGGCCCCTGGTCAGCATGTTCTCCATGTCTATTCTGCACTCCGGTGAAACTCATCAACATGTCCACAGTCAGCTTTTCTCCCTCGGGCTTCCTTGTGTCATTTGCAGGAATGTGTCCACAGATGTCATGATTTGACATTGTTTGAAAACTCTGAATAATTAACTCTCAACTAACAGACACTCTCAGGTTACTGAGAGAAAATGATTGTGCAGCTGGAGTCTAATTTCGAGACCTCCAGGTGACAGCACAGCATTCTCAGGCTTGGGGACATGCAGTGGGTTTCTCAAGCAGTAACACACTCTGTAGGAAGAGTCGCTGATGGACCAAATCCCACAGTGGATGCACAATTTGAGAAGACTGTTAATTTATGTGGCTCAAGTAGCAAATCTGTTGTGATTACACTGCTTTGATCCCTGTGGAGGTGATTTTCCAGCAGCAACAACACACGCTGTCCACATTCACTATAAACACATGGGGCACACAGAGAAGGGTCCTGCAGTGAGGTGCAGAGTGTGCCTGTAACGAAGGATGTTCTGTGGGATGCAGCACCTCTTGCAGCAACTCATAAAGCTGCTGTGAGCTCTGACTTGCTGAAGTAAAGACTCCATTAGGATGAGTGCAGCAGAACACAGAGAGACTAAACACATGTCTGGGACAAGAATGGAGGGATGGCTCAGGGATTAAAGTCTCTGCCTCTGAAAGAGAAAAAGCTGCATCCAAATGCCAGGAAGAAATAGCAACAGCCTTCAGTGTATGGAAGGCAGTCTGGGAAATCACAAAGCAAAGGAAAGTGGAGATAGAACAATTCAAATTGTCACATTTGGGCCTTCACAGGCACATGCAGTACCCTCTTCTACACACACTCAAACACACACACAAACCCACACACAGTACACTCCTATACACACACACACACACACACACACACAGACAGTACCTTCTGCACATACACAGAGTACCTTCTTCTACACACACACACACACACACACAGTATCCTTTTACACAAACAGAGTACCCTCTTCTATACACAGAAATATACACATAGACATAATACCCTCTTCTACTCACACACATACACACACACACACACACACGCACACATACAAAAAATGTTTGTGAACATTAGTGACAAGGAATGGTCTTCAGATAGTCCAAGAAGCTCATGCTCAAGGACCCAAAGTGCAAGACAAGATAAACATCAGGGAAAAAACAAGAACCTTGTCTGCAGAATGTTCTCTCTCCTTTCCTCACACCTGTGCCCTGAAAAACAAGACCTGTACGCACACTGCTGTGTCGCAATGTGAGCTTTGCACAAGAACGGGCAGCAAACAAGAAAAAGCACTGATGACATCCCCAGCAGGTCTCTCCTGCTGTGAACTGTCATCTCAGTCTCAACCAGGCTTGGAATAAGGGCGATCAGGAACCAGAATCTGGCATCAGCTTTTGACCTGCTTCCACCTGCCCCTGGCAAACAGCTACTGTTCTAACATATATTAGAATCACTTGAGATGGAGAAGACACACGTCACAGGCACGAGAGCCTCAAAAAGAAGCCAAACCTCTGTCTGTCCCTAAGAACATGGAGAGGACACCGGTCATGCAAATAAGCCTTCAATGTTTACATTCAAATTCCCCCTGTTCCTGTGTGAGCGCCCAGCTCTCTAGTCCACATTTGGAGACTCTGTACACAGCAGGAGAGTGATTAGAACATGAGGCTGTGGGTTCTTCTCCTGGGCCTGCTGACAGCTCCCCAAGGTGAGGTCCCTGGTGTTACACATGGATGGCTCCCTGGGAAGTGGTGACTGCAGGTGATTGACAGGGACTGATGCTCTTCCTCCCCAGGTGTCCTGTCCCAGGTGTAGCTGCAGGAGTCAGGGCCTGCCCTGGGGAAGCACTCAAAGACCCTGACCCTCGCCTTCACTGTCTCTGGTTACCATCATCATTGGTTACTGTAGGTACTGGAACCCTCAGCCCCCAGAGAAGGGGCTGGAATGTATAGCAGAGATATGTAATGATGGCAGCACCTACTATAGCTCAGCGCTCAAGATCAGAACCACCATCACCAGAGACAGGTCCATGAACAAGTTCTCCCTACAGCTGAGCTCTGCAGTCACTGTGGTGATACCTGCCAAGTTCATGAACAGTGTCCTGTGTAGTTCTCTCCCAGCCCAGAAGGATCCCAGGTCCTCCTTTCCCAACAGTTCTTCCCAATGCTGCCCTTCCTTGGTCCTTCACTGGATTTTTTGTATGTGTGCGTGTGAGTGTGTGTGTGTGTGTGTGTGTGTGTGTGTGTGTGTGTGTGTGTGTATGTATGTGTGTGTGTGTGTGAGTGTGTGTGTGTGTGTGTGTGTATGTGTGAGTAGAAGAGGGTATTATGTCTGTGTGTCTCAGGAAATGACAAGTATGCTGATGTCGGTGCCTGAGTATTACAGGAAATACCTTCAGAATACTGTGAGCCTTTGTAGAGACAATCTTCTCTTTCATATTTACAGACTAGGTTTTCCTATTGACATCTAACTTTTGGGAATGGTCAATGGTAATAAACATTTTACAGGACAGTTCAGTCCTCTCAGAAACTACTGAACATAAATATTAATATGGCTGAGACTGGAAATGCTGACATAAAGAGCTAAAACCAGTTGTAGTACATTTAGTAAATGTCTTCAGTTTGATTTATTGGTGTATGTTTACTAAAGCTCAACTTGGCTTAAAATAACACAGAAGAGACCCAAACATACACCAGGACCTCCACAGCAGATGTAAATGACATAGACACACAGGCACACTCCAGGTTCTACAAGGCAGATATACTCTATCCTCCTCAGGTCTTTCTTGGAATGTGGACTAGGGAACATGAGTAGTCCTAGGAGAGTGTGGGATAGTCCTGAAAGTGCCCAGGTAGGAGAGGAAAGCCACAGTGTTCAAGGACTGAGGCAGCTGGAAAGGATCTCTCTCTGATTCAAGGATGAGTACCCTGAGCACTCGCTCTGTTGAGTTCATTTAGGACACCATCGTGCCAGAAGTCACTCAGGCTGAGGTACCAGGACACGAGGCCACTGGGAAGACACTGCACGTGACACTTCTGGTGTCTAGCAGCTTTTAAGCAGAAATCCTCTGGGTTAGTAATACAAGTACACTGCCATATTCTTCTCCCACTCTTGTCAGAGCATATCCTCACTGTGGAGGTTGCAACCAGGTCAAAAATACACATCAGCTTTTTTCCTAAGCTCTCCAGAAGTCCTGAGATACTCTCGATTATACTTATAAATAGAGCATGACAATGCATGCTGAAATTTTGGTTGTTTTATCATTGACTTCATACATAAATCATGAAAGATATGACACTGCACAGTGCTCAAGTTACAAGAACAGTCTCTATTTTGATCATTTTTTAAATATTTTTATTTTTTATTCAATTGTGCGTGTATGTGTGTGTGTGCATGTATATGTATGTGTGTGTGTGTAGAACCACGGACGAATTCCGGAACCACCACGGACGCCTCCACTTCCTCCTCATTTACTCTCCTCTGGGATTCACAGGCTCCGCCCTACCAGGACCAGAAGCGCAGGCTGCCCCCGCTTCCGCCTGGCGTCTATATGTGGGATCTAGGATCCGAACTCAGGACCTTCCGCCTGCAAGGCAGAGGCTTAACCCCTGAGTCACCTCTCCAGCCTCTATTTTGATCAATTTTACCTGAGAAAAGAGGAGGACACATTTAGTATCTCAATTTGGGTGCTGTGGAGATGGCTCAGTGGGCAAAGTGTTTGTAGGTTCCCAGCTCTGGTATAATGGTCAGATGTTGTGCATGAGTCTGTAACCCCAGTGGTGGGCACACAGAGATGGGTTGTGATAGTTAATCCTGGGTGTCAACTTGACACACCTGGCATTGACTAAGATCAGCTGAGACTCTCACCTGGCAAGATCAGCTGAGACCACCTGAAGAGATTATATGGATACAAAGATAAGCTCTAGATTCTATTGGAATCTCAGCAGATCCCATTGGAACCTCCCAGTAGTGGACCCAATGAAAGGATGCACAGAACAAAAGACTGGGAAGAAGAGAGACTCTCCAGGAAGTCCAATAGCCTCTCTGATGGGTATGACCTTGCCTGCCTCCAGGTTAGGAAAGCCAGCCATGACACTTCTGCTGTGAAAGTCCATATTTCCCTTCTGGAACTGTACGTTAAATAAGTCTTCCTTTCACTCTTAACTTGCTCCACGTTGGGTGCTCTCCCACAACAACAGTTAAAAGTAACTGTAATATGTGTGTATCTTGAGGCTCAGTGACTAGCAAGTCCAGCTGAATTGCTGACTCCAGCCAGGTTTCTAGAGAGAGAGAGAGAGAGAGAGAGAGAGAGAGAGAGAGAGAGAGAGAGAGAGAGAGAGAGACAGGCATAAAGAGGTGGACAATTTATTTTGCATTGCGGGCCACAAATTTAACGCATGTCAATCATCATTAACTGCCTCAACAGCAACATCCCCCTCCCCAGACCCTCGCACAGCACATGTCCTCCTGGACAGAAGCTTGCAGGTGCTGGACCCAGTTGCCCAAACCTGCAGCATGGTGATCTTCCTCTTCTGCTCCAGAGTATTCCACATCCACACAATGCTGCTCATTCCTCAGGTGCTTAGAGTGTCGCTGTGATTAGCACATTTAGCTCATGCACACCACAGCACAAGGGTTCTGCACATTAGCAGAAAATAAATAAATGCATCGTTCTACATGTCACATCTGGTCACCGTGTGTGGCCCTCACCTGAAGACACGCACCAGGGGAAAGATTGGAGTAACCCATGGAAGACCAGATCTCCTTCCTCCTCATCAACATGCACAGTAGAATCACTGACATCTTGTCATCCAGCCTTCAGGGAACCATCATTCAAGATTTATAGTAGAAAGTAGCAAACACAACATGAGACTCCCGGTCAGTCATTTCCCTTGAAGCTCAAGATAAGCACAAGCAGATATCTTGTGATTATATTTGCTTGTGACTTTATAGGGGGGAACATTAACAATTTTCCCTTTCCTGATTCTCTGTTACTCATTTATGCTTTGCAGTGTGTGTGTGTGTGTGTGTGTGTGTGTGTGTGTGTGTGTGTGTGTGTGCATGATGTGCGTTGCAGTGGGTGGGGAGTGTGAACCATGTGTGGAGTAAGAGATCACATTTGTGGAGATGTTTCTCTACCTGCAGATTTACATGGATATGGAGATTGAAGTCAGGGGTCAGACTCACACTGCGAGTGTCTTTACTTCCACAGTCTCTCAACAGCCCTGTCTAGTCTCATAAACACAACTTAAAGTCCTGTCTGTGTCACGCAGATCCACTGGAACCACTACTACCTCATAAAGACAGCTCTGCACCCAGGGACTCTACACAGACACAAAGTCCCACCACCAGCTCCCTGCAGTGGGGGATGACCCCACTTGAAGACTTCTGGGATTACCCTGAAGGAACATCCTTTAGTAAGCTGTAGTCCAGCTTGATGGGAGAGCAGGCACCAATACCAGGGCCGGGGGAACTGGCCATACCAACACCACATAACAGCTGAGAGAAGGACAATCCTTACTTGCCAGACGGATGCCAACTTCCTCAACCAGCTCTCAGTATTTTATTCACATGTTTGGGACCGAATCCCACACACCATAGATTAGGCCTTTCCACCTAGACAATCTCCTACAGGTTTGCTTTGGGCTTAATCCAACCACTAATTCTCCACAAATGTGCCCAGAGCTCAAACTCTCAATAGTCAAGTTGATACCTGCACCTAACTATGACAGACCTTGAAGGAGTAAACCTTATTAAACTGGGGAAACTGATTCTTACCCTTCACAGAGATAAGCCCGTCTACTTCAGCCAACCCAGTTCATAAAATCATACAGAGATGAGCACTTCATTGCAGATAAGCTTAATTTGCTCTAAAGAAACAACTTCATTATCAGGTAAGTCATAAAATCAACTGGATTAAGCTCCAATATGAACAGACCAATGAGATGCAGCAGACCAAATGCACAAATCAGGTTTGCAGAAACTGGAGCTAAGCAATAAGGAAAATATACTTTTCCTAGACTAGCCTAAACCTGTAAGTACCCCTGACCCTTTAGCCATCTTTGGATCCCTTTTCCCTCATGGACTCCTGTCTGCTGTCCATGAGTTCTTCCCTGGCTGCCCCTCAAGGGACTCTGCATGGGCTAATCTTGCCTGTTCCTATGAGACAACACTCAAAATCAAGCAACTTAAGGAAAAAGGGAGATTCATTCAGTTTATACTTCCAGAGGGGAGATACAGTCCTCCATGGCAGAAAAGCCCTGGCTGGTGGGAGAAGCAGGAGCTTGTGGGAGACAACTCACATATCCAACCATGACACTCCGTTTCTGGAGTCTGTGAATTTTCTCTGGGTTTCTTTCCCCTCATGGACTCCATATCTGGAGTCTGTGAGTTCAACTCCACCTCTTTTGCTCCTTCTGGAATCCACATCTAGAGTCCATGAGTTCCTTTCTGGCTTTTTCTCGCCCCTCATGAGATTCCATCTCTGCAGCCTGTAAGTTTTTTCTTTTCTTTCTCTCCTCTCATCTTCTCATGTTGGTCTCTTGCTTCAGTTCCCAGGCACGAGAACACAACATTTTGGAACAGCCATCAGACACCCATGGTTTTCCCAGTATTAAGCTTCTGGTTGCTGGTTGGGTTGCTTACGGTGTCCTCAAGAACATTGCTGTGTATTCTGTGAATACTTTGGTTACGTCCGACATGTGGGGCAGAGAATCAATTTTGTTAGCAGGTGACATAGGATGAGCACCAGGACAAACAGGTGAGGCTTGTTATGCACAGAGGAAGTGGAGATTTCTGAATATTTTCTAACTATAACAGGAGAAAGCGGTTAAAAAAAGAAGCAGTTCTTAATACACAAGACAAAATCTTCTGTGATCATTTTGGCAAAGTAATGCCTCTAACAAAGATGTATGTAGTTGCTGAGGTATAAGACTCAATCAAGCGAGGGACTCTGCCTGTCCAGAAGCAGTACTTAGCTGCCATAACTGAGCACTAGTACTGACTGCAGAGTGTGAGGCACAGACACTGATGCATGAGCACAGGAGTTTGAGTGCATTGTTCAGTTACAGAGGCAGGAAGGTGGACTCTGTTATTTCCTCCTCTGGTTTTGTCACCAAATTGTTATGCAGGATTTTCTTTCAGTGTTAAGTGTTTGATTTCATCTCACCAAACAGCAGGTTTTATGGTTTTCTCCAAATTACCTCTTCACAATGCCTATGTGCACAACATTTCTATCTGTAGAACCCACATGGAGGAGAGACCCAGTTAATGAATGTTGTCCCCAGACCTCTGCATGCTCCAGCTGATCTCCATTTCCCTGTCTAATGAATCAAGTCAATTAATTGATTAAGTAACATTGGAAAAAATAGATATTCACTCTGCAGATCCCAGAGAAGTGGAGCCCCTCCTGCCTACAGAGGACTGGGGGACCTAGGTCAACATGGTTCTTCCTACAGCTTCAAGGGTGAGAACATAGTGCTCACTACAACTTAGAACACGGTGCTCCCTTTAGCTTCATGAGTGAGACCGTGGTGCTCCCTTCAGCTTCATTGGTGAGAATATGGTGCTCACTACAACTTCAAGGGTGAGAACATGGTGCTCCCTACAGCTTCATGGGTGAGAACGTGGTGCTTCCTACAGCTTCATGGGTGAGAACGTGGTGCTCACTACAACTTCAAGGGTGAGAACATGGTGCTCCCTGCAGCTTCATGAGTGAGAACGTGGTGTTCCCTATAGCTTCATGGGTGAGAACGTGGTGCTCCCTACAGCTTCATGAGTGAGAACGTGGTGCTCCCTGCAGCTTCATGGGTGAGAACGTGGTGCTCCCTATAGCTTCATGGGTGAGAACGTGGTGCTCCCTATAGCTTCAAGGGTGAGAACGTGGTGCTCCCTACAGCTTCATGAGTGAGAACGTGGTGCTCCCTATAGCTTCATGAGTGAGAACGTGGTGCTCCCTATAGCTTCATGGGTGAGAACGTGGTGCTCCGTATAGCTTCAAGGGTGAGAACGTGGTGCTCCCTACAGCTTCAAGGGTGAGAACGTGCTGCTCCCTATAGCTTCATGGGTGAGAACGTGGTGTTCCCTATAGCTTCATGGGTGAGAACGTGGTGCTCCCTACAGCTTCAGGGGTGAGAACATGGTGCTCCCTACAATTTCAAGAGCAAGAGGGCAGGCAGAGCCTGGGGACTGTGGCACTACCGATTCAGGGAGACCCTAGCTTGGCTCCCAGCTATGGACAAGCCTGGACACATACAAACATGCACCAGACATGTCCCAATAGAGAACCATGCAGGCAGAGGGATGAACAACCAATGGGAAGTGGCCATCTAACCTGCCCCTGCAATGGACACGTAGTAAACAGTCAAATGATTGGTGGCTGCTCTCCCTCCTCCCCCAGAGCAGAGGGATGGCAACACCTGATGGACCCCAAACTTATATAAGCCCAAACACTTCCTGAATGAACTTGAATCTGTAGCAACTCATCCACTGCTTGCTCCTCCTCACCTGATTCCCTGGGCCTGAGTGGTAACCCTGTCACTGGCTCGCCCCCTAGCCAGGATTTGGCAACAGGAGATGATGGAAGATGGAGGCTCAGTGGGATGTGCAGCAGGTTCTGAAGACACAGTGTCCCTTCAGACCCTTATTCCCACCATGCTGTGGAAGATTCAGGACATGAGCCATCCTGATCACATTGATCTTGGGGAGACTCAAGTCGAAAGTCTCTTTGCAGCAGGAATTCTTGGGGTCAGAACTGTAAAACACTGACTTCCTGGTCACTCTCTGGATCAGAGCACCTGGTGATATTGTCAGTCTGGAAGCTGCAATTTGCTCTCAGATGTGTGACCACTCTGTCCCCTAATTATCCAACAGTTATGCTTTTGAAACCCCCCCACACACAAAAGAAATACTTTTTGACATTTTGAATGCTGTAACATTAATTTCTTTGGGAGTTAAAGTGTCAAAGCCCTGATAGGCATCAGTACTGAATTTCACAGTGGAGGCTGCCCCTTCTCTTCTGTCAAATGATACCTCAGATCAAAAGGAGGAAATGAAGCCTGCCTTTCTCACTGCGGCCAAGGTAACTGGAATGATTGAAAATATCTGAGTGTCAGCATGTTCATTTCAACCTACTCATATGGATTTCCTAAGATGTGTAGATGCACAAGAGCCAAGGAACTGATAAACTGCCATGTTGCATGAAATCTCTTCCCAAGACACAAGTTCCTCCTGTGAATGACTCCTAACATGTCTGTGTCCCACGAGAGATATTGGGTCAGGGGGAACCCAGGATGAAGTCCCTCACTGAAATATTGATGCCAAGAACTATGTACCCACAAACCATCCTATTCCTTATACATTAAAAAGAATTCATATACTGTAAAAGGGAGCTGTTACTCTAAGAAGATATACACCTTGACTGAAGGGGAATATGTGGCTTGGAGACATTGGTGCTGGGGGCATTCAAGGAGAGCCATGCCATGACTCAGAGGCACAGATAGACTACTCTGTGCTCACAGCCTCTGCTGCATGCTCAGGAGCAGGAGACCATAGTCTCAGGAAAGGCCTGCAGAGCCTCCTGGGTCCTAGGAAGCAAAGGAGAAGTGGGGATGGGGCTTGTTTTCCCCACACAGCAGGGGTCCGCAGCTCTTTATCATAGGCTGGCCATGATCTTTCACATGTGTGTTAGTGTAAGTGCATGCATGTTAGTGTGTGCTTGTGTGAGGACTGACCACCATTTAGCCCAGAGTACATCCTCTCAGCACAAGAATTTCAGGACTCTACCCCTCTGCTGTGACTTTGCTGGACCACCCTTGTAAGATTCCACAGAGGCCCAAGGCAGCCATCTTCATTTCTGAGAAACACATGTATCAGTGTGTCCAGTCTTGCAAAAATAGTAATGAATTCTATTCTGTCAATATACCTGCTGCTTCCTTTGAACACAGCAGTTTCTACAATCCACAGGTCAAATTCCACAAGTTACCATGTCAGCTGGATTCCCCTAAGAGTACATAGGAAGCACAGATCAGCATGAAGGTATATTAAGAGTTGGCACAAACCAGGAATGGGGGGGAGGGAGCACTGTAAGAAAGGGAGGGAGGGGTGGAAGGAGAGGGAAAAGGGAGGAGGGAGAGAGGGGATTCAGGGAGGGGTGAAGGGAGTGAGGGAGGGGAATGGGGTACTTATCAACTTTGTATGAGTGGAAGAAATAAATAAAAAGAAAAGAAAAAGAGCTGGCACAGGTCAGACTAGTAGGAAGGGAGAAGTGCAGGGCAGAGAGGGGCCAAGCCAAACACAGATGTCACCTCTGCATATCCCAGCAGGACCCTCAGGCTGGGCAGAGCATGTGGAAGATGAATGCTCCAGCTCCTCACCTGGGTCCTGCTCTTGGTCTGTCTCCCACCTGCTCACATGGCATGTCCTGCACCTGCCCTGGGTGGGCTGTGAGCCCAGGTCAGTGTGTGAGGAATGAATGGGGTCCATGGGTGAGATGCATGAGATGGCTCAGGACCACCTGCTGCTCTCAGCATGTGCTTCCTCTCACAGCCTGGAGTGATGAGGCAAAAGTCATGTCTGCATCCCACAGAACAAGATGATATTTCTCCAAGAAATCAGAGTGGTGAGAACACGTGACAGAACCAGAACCAGAATTCTCCAGAATGGGAATGGGGGAAACACGCATGAATTTGCTTCCAGTGACCTGCAGACCATGAGCTCTCTTATTCCAGACTCACATGTAGGAATGTCAGGACCCTGATGCCCATCACCCTCCCCAATCATAAAGACAGAGCTGACTGCTCACATGCAAATTCACATTCAAACTCTAAGTTAAATCTCTCTCCTGGGCTGTGGGAACTCACAACTCTCTCTCACACTGAGCTGAGATCTCTGAAGAAGGAGTGTGTGGCACAGAAGATGAGATTGTTTATATTTCTCCTGTGCCTGGCGACAGCTCCCCAAGGTGAGGGTCAGCATTTCACACGTGTCCATGGAGAGGCTGTGACTGCAGGTGACTGACAGGAGCTGATTCTTCTCTCCCACAGGTGTCCTGTCGCAGGTGCAGCTGCAGGAGTCAGGACCCAGCCTGGTGAAGCCCTCGCAGACGCTGTCCCTCACCTGCACTGTCTCTGGATTCTCTTTAACCAGCTATTATATGCACTGGATCCGCCAGCCTCCAGGAAAGCGTCTGGAGTGGATCGGAATAATATGGACTGATGGAAACACAGGTTATAACTCAGCTCTCAAATCTCGAGTCAGCATCAGCAGGGACACCTCCAAGAGCCAAGTTTTCTTAACACTGAACAGTCTGCAACCTGAGGACACGGCCATGTATTACTGTGCCAGAGACACAATGAGGGACCTGCAATATGAACCTGGACAGAAACCTCACTGCAGGAGTGTGTGGAACCAGCAGGGGGCACTGGGATGGCTTCCAAAGACCAAAGGGACCCTCAAAACCTCCAAAGTTCAGGGCTCTGTCCCTGGACCCACACAGGTCATGTGCAAGCTGATTGATGTTGGAATCTGCGGTTTCCGCTCCAGTCATAAAATTCCCTTAAGACCCATTGCTGTTATAGTCCATGAAAAGTACTACTTGCTCATTTTCTAAAACACATTATTGTGGAACATTTCAGCTTTGCGTGTTCCAGTTTTCTTGCTCCATATTGAGCTGGACATAAGAATGAGGCATTCCACATATTTCATTGGGAGTCTGTGGCTGTGAAACTGGGTCAGTAGATCTTTAGTAAGGAAGCACAGGAAATCTTATGTGATCTGCAACTATTTTCTTCATAATAGAAGACATGAAGAAGAACCAGTATTTTCTGAGTTAGGTTAGAAACTGAGATGTCCACCATTTCAGGCTTTAGCTAGGAAACAGACTCTAAACAAAACACAGGTAATCTTCATCTTCCATAAAATCCTCATTTTGAATTTCAATCATGATAAATAAGTGTTTGAACCCACGATCCAAAATGCTGATTACTTTGCAGGTGTCCTGGTGACCTGTGGTAGGTCAGATTACCAGTGTACCTATCCCACTAACCTCTACCTGTGGAAAGACAGATGTGTAGTGTGCTCATCTCTGCTGACCTCAACCTCACTCTTGCCTGCAGTTAGATGTATTCTGTGTTCATCAGTTTTGTGAATTTGGTGATGATTTGGTTCCTTGTCATGGCTCTTAAAAACATTCCTATGAAGCTCTCTGGATGCTGAAAATAAGAGGCTGTATTTATGATGCATATGAGTTGGAGAACTGCCATTTGAAGGGATTCCTAGTATGATCTTGCTGGTGATGGATCAACATTTAAGGCAGTTGTAAAAGGAAATGCAACTCTGCTGATCTGTCTTTGAGAACTGTCTAGAATTCTCACAGCAACATCTATTGTGTGTAGAAAAGTTTTGGAAACTAAATTAACCACAGTATTGGAGCCTGAGATAAGGACAGAAGACACAACAAAGTCAAAAGCTCTGTGTAAGATGAAAAGCCAGAGAGGCTCGGGTCTTTGCCAAGGGTCAGCTGAGCATCAGCTCTGCACACACAGGAGGATCATAGAGAGCCTGCAGGAAGGTTCTGGACACAGCAAGCTTCTGTTCACTTTCTTAGGAACTCTCAAGTGTTATAAAAAAAAAAAAAGAACTGCCTAGATGAGCAGCTTTGTTATATGAACTAATTTGTTCTCCTAAGATATTGGCCATCAAGTCTCTAACAATATATAGGTGAATGTGTTAAAACCGCCATTTAGATAAGATTAATATCTGTGATCCCAGTCGCTGGAAAATGTATTGGATAGTAATACAGTATAAATTTCAAACAGAGAAGAGTAAATCACTAAGAAAACCTTCTTGGTCATTCTGTCAGAGGGATTGATCAGTGAGACTCTGGATAAATATGAGCCACATCTCTATACACACATTGTTTGTGTTGACCAGAGTATGTCAGTCAATACATTGGCAAGAGTTTGGAGTTTCCTCAAAGAATCACAAATATAAGTCCCATGTGATCAAGATACTTACTCCTGAGAAACTTTATTTTGTCTTATGATAGCTCCTTGTGCAGGTTGACAGGAGGGTTCACAATAACAGTAGGCACTGAGGGAATTGGCCACACCAAATCCACAGAACTCCCAAGAGGGAGACAATCCTTACTTGATAGAGCAGTATGTGTGGCCAAGCATACAAAAGTAACATCCTCCTCAATCAGCTTCTTCCAATTTACTCCACTTTGAGACCACTGGTCCCACAACCATGGGCTGGATCTTTGCCATCAACTAGACAATCTTTTTCAGGCTCACTCAAGTTTTAACGCCAGTGCAAATTCTCTGAAAGTTTTTCCAGAGCTAGAATCTTCAAGATGACACTTGTATCTAACTATGACACTTCACCCTTTGTCAACTGCCACAAAAGCATGTCTCCTTCATACTATAAAGTTTCTGTTTAGTATCCACAGTTATTATATTTATCTTTGGAAATAAAATACATTTAATCTTATTAAATCTAAAATTCTAAAATTAAAAGTATTCATAATATAATTTTAAAATACTTGTCATTAAATTTTGAATTTTTGATAACTTGCAATAGAATATATGTTTTTAAAAAGTTTGAAATCTTCTGAAACAGACATGCCAAGCAACACTAAAATTAATATACTTCAGTACAAAAGTCACATGAAATGGAAAATGATGACTGAAAATAAAATGTTAAATAAGACAAGACCAGAAGCTGCCAAGTTAAGATTAAAATCCAGCAAGTCAAATATGATATGTCCATTTTTGTTACTCTAAAATTTTATACTCTTGGTGGTTCAAAGATGCTGGATAATTCCAATACCTCTTGTAGCTCAAAGATGCACAAGCAGCATTTCTCTACACCATGCTGAATCTGCATTTGCAGCCATCCTCAGCGTGCATCCTACAGTTCTGTCAACAATGTCCTCTGGTTAACGCTGCAACTCTAAACTTCACCTTCCTTTGCAGGTGCTCCAAATCTGCTACTTAGTGACAAACTTCACCCTCTCTGCATGAACCTCTCAACCAGCAACAAAACAAATAGTATCTGGATGGTGCCAAGGTCTGCATGGAGGCAGAGATACAGCCTGGCCTGCTGGATCCACAGTGGTTCCAGTTCATGCGTGCTGGTCCTAGAGAAGCCCTTTTGAAGAGAGTCAAAACAGTTGAAGAGGAATAAGGGGCTTCAGCTTGGACGTTTGTCCTTGAAGGACTCTGGCTATTTCAACCATGAAATCTGCAAGAAGTGATACTTAAGTCTCCCACCATTCCACTGCTAATAAGTGGATTCTGATGCTCACATAGACAAAAATGCTCTGCTGTCTACCCTACTCTTATCCAAACACTTCAAGGCAGCCAATGCAGCTCTCATCTACCAAGAAAACCTGTCTTCATCTTGAACAATAAGATGCCAAAAGCTTTGTTGTTTCATGACAATCTTAGCCCACACAATCCAAAGCTTGTTCCTCAAAATGGCCCACTAAGATCTTTTCAATTGATTTTTTAGTCACAAAAATTTTCAAACATTTCCAAATTTCTTCACTGCACCATTCAAAATTCACAAAGCCCACATAGCCAGATTTATCAGCCACAACTCACTTCTGGCACCAAATTCCATTGCAGTTCACCTGCATGCCGCTTATAGATTCACAGCCTAATGACTTAAGAAAAATAAGGAGATGTATTTTGGGTTATGGTGGTCCAATTACAGTTCTTTATCCAACTTGTCAGGAGAGTCCACATTAACACCATAGCCAAAGGGAACTGAACACACCAAATCTACAGGACTTGTGAATGGGAGACTATTCTTTCTTGCTAGACCAATATGTATCATCAACCATAATATAGAATTTCCCCTTTCCCGTCAGCTCCCTCAATCTTATTCACCTGACCAAAGACCTGACCACCTTCCAAGGGCTCGGCTATTCCTGTTAATTAGACAATGTTGAGCAGGCTCCCTCTGTTCTTAACTCAAATCCTAAACCTCTACATTTTGCTCAGGACTGGAACAAACAACAGTAAGTTGATTCTTGCATCTAGCTATGGCACCAAATGTCCATGGAAATCTAGAGCCTGTGACTCATGCCTCATGTATATTCCAAGTTATTCAAACTGTAGTGCTTCTTCCACTCCATGATTCTTTGCTATTTTCACCACTTTTGATCTTTCAAGAGGACTTTGTTATTCTGAAAAGGTAAGAAAAAAGCAAGAACATTATATGTTAAATCTAAACACAAGAAGTCTAGGTGAGTCTTACAGAGAAAACATGATCATTAACGAAGCCTTTTTCCAACATTGGCTGTGGGCTGTATGTTAATAAATAAAGGACTTGAGGTATTCATCGAATAGAAGGATAATCTGCTTCTCAGAGGCTGGGACATCCTTGGAAATTGTCATACCAAAACCAGCTGTGTATAGTAGAGTGTTGGAGACCAAAATCATTTCAGTAAAAAAATTCCTGTAATCAAAGAAAATGAATGTAGTGCAGTGAAGCTCAGAGCCAAAGACATTCACTACCATCTTATATAGGTGAGGATAGGGATCAACACTGTGGAGGCATGAGAAGTGGATTAGAGGCCCAGGTCCCAGGTGAAGCATGCCGACACTGCCTTCAGCCCCCTCCCTCTTCTGCCTGCCCAGATCACTTGTTGCTTGCTCACAGTCCAGGGATGACACCCTATTGGGCCCAGCCAGGATTTGCCCCAGGGCATGGATGAGCACATGGGACTAAAGATGGCTGTGAGGGTTAGTGTCCTGGGCATAACCTTGATCATATTACAGAGAGCCCTAATTGGCTTTCAGGTATTGACCTGCCTTCCTTACTGAATTGACATTGGACTTGACCACTGGAACCTGAAGGTTGTGTTGACCTTTGACACATTTGGCTGCTTGTTTGGCGCACTGTGGTTCTTTTGTCTATTGGGTTTTGTTACCCCCAATAAACTGAGATTTGCTTTGACAAATTACCCGTCCTGTGACTGAGTCTCTGGGGAATTGAGGCGGAGGTGGGGACGGCGGGACTTACCTTTCTTCATCATCACAGCAGGCTGCACAATCATGTGAATGAGCATGTGAGTGGGTGGAGACACACCACACCGTGGGTGGCGGACTCTACCACACCCTGTTTTTCATAATTCAACAGAGTCCAAAGAAAACCCAAACAAAGCTCCAGGGGACAAAGTCCATACATCTGAAGTCCTCCAAAATCATCCTATCACATGAGACAGATTCTTCACATCCAGCCCAGAGATAAGTAAACCCACTTTTTACCATCCTGCTCTTCTCAATTATTAATTTACCATCCTGCTCTTCTCAATTATTAATTAACTCTTCCGTATGGCCAACCCCCCAAATTATACTACTTTGGAGACTATACCACTCACCTTCACATATAATGAGGTACTAAATCATAAAAGTACAGTATCACCCTCTGTCTACTAAACCTGACTTAATTGATGAACTAACAGTCTAATAGCTTCATCTAGGAAATAACAATAACAACAGACAAACACACCCAATTCCAAGGCAATCACTAGCAATAATTGCCAGATAGCAGTAATACCAACTAAATCAGTTCAGTCAAAAACACACAGAAACTGAAAGGGCTTAAGAGACAAAACAACAATGCCCAAGTCAAAGTGTAGATTCATGAGAAACAAAACCCAAGAAAACAAATCTCCCACTGAAAGAATTAACCCTGTAGCGACAGATTCCAACCAGAAAAATTTCACAGAAAATAGCCAGGAACACCAGGCTCAAGATAACGACTTTCAAAGCATGATCATAAGCATAATTAGTACTATGAAAGAGGAAATCTGGGAGAAGTTAAATAACCGCATCAACCATTTTGAATAGGAACACAACAGACAATTGGAGGAGTTGAGAAAAACAGTTCAAGAAACAAAAATAGGCATAAAGTAGTTAAAACAATCTCAGGCAGAGTTCAAAATTGAACTAAAAGACAAGTTATCCTCAACCCAGAACTCAACAGAGAGTCTTATCAGCAGAACTAACAAAGCAGAAAATAAAATTTCAGATCTTGAAGACAAAGTGGAAGTATTAACCAGCTCAATGGAAGAGGTTGATAAAGCCAAAAAGACACTTGAGAGGAATATTCAAGGGGTATGGGACACCCTGAAGAAGCCTAACATGTGCATTGAGTCTAACATCTGGATGCTAGACAGAATACACCACTTCTGTCTCTCTGAATCTGGGTTATATCAGTCAGTAAAATATTATCCTATCCCATCCTACCTTCTGTAAATTCAAGTTTTTATTTTTCTTTACAAATTAATGTAATTTCACCTTGTGGATGTGTTGCAGTCCAAGAGCTGCAACCTCGAATCCAGGGCTCCCCTTGACAAGATGGGCAAGGCTTTGGTGAATGAAAAAGAGAAACACACACAAATCTCTGGGCTGGGTGAATCTGAATCCACTTATGGAATATCGTAACAGCTTTTATGCTACAAGATTTTGGGGCAGAGAATACTGCACCTGTAATCAGCAGGAATCACCTTTAGGATAAACATTCTTTAAGAATTTAACTCATTGTTTAAGAGTGAGACACAAACAAATCCTTCTTACAACTTAATATATTTTTTCCCAGACCTACAACAGGTTTTTCCCAACCCTCTAACAGGTTTTTCCCAGCCTCTCAGTATCTCTAAATTTACCTATCTTACAATTTCTCACCAAACAATCACAAGGTCTAAGTCTGTATTGTTGTATTTAACAAAGACCTTATTTGAGATTTAGTTAAAATACACTGAAATTGAGCTCCTTATTAATTTGTGTTATAGTTATTATATATTTTTGTAAATGGTAAAGGTGAATCTGATGGAGGGGGTGTATTATACATTGCTTTTCCCTTTTTGAGGATATTAGATTCTGGCTGTTATCATATAAATTGGCCTGTCTGTATTAGGTTATAATGGTAAGAACCATATTAGAATTTATTTTATTTATTTATACTTTTTATTAACTCATGTGCTCTATAAGAAAGAGTTGTGTGTTAATTTCAACAATCATATTATTATTTTCTATTAACTATTTGTTTTATAAGAAATATTTGTATACTAATTTTAGTGAACAGGTGGCATATTCGCATATATGTAAAATTTCTGAATTTCACAAGAGTCATATTTTTAGGGAATTCCATCTATCTATGTTTTAGGACTCTTGAAATTATTCTCTAAGTTCTTTACAATTAGTGTATACATTCTGGCTAACAATCCTGTTACTGTGTATGGTTGGACATAAAATTTCTAGTTAAAATTTTAATTTAAAGTTAAAAGCAGGCTTGGTGTGTATTTAGTAAACAAAAGACTTAAAGCAAATTACTTGACATCTGTAGTTCCAGAAGCAGGAATCTAAGGGAAGGTGACATCTTAGGTAGTTTTTTGGGAAAAAACAAAAAGGAGGCCTGGGAAAAGATAGGAGAGCTCCCAATCCACAAAAAAGGGAAGAACTCATCTGGCAGAGATAGGAGGCACAGACAATCATAAAAAGAGAGGAACTTGTCTGTCAAAGATAAGAGGCAAGACTCTGAGGGGAGTGGTCCCTAGTAACCCCTCAGGCCCTTAGCAACTGCCCACTCCACAGATCAGGCTGCAAGCCTGACAACTCCCATATGTATCATATCTTTATTATTTATTTCAAAACAAGCCATGCTCCCTTTCCAGAAGGTACTTTCTTGAAGTTCTTCCCCAGGTTGGGACCTTGTCTACCAGCCTGGTTGGCACAGGACGTGACAGTGGATGTAAGCTTTCATGTGTCTGGGTCATAAGCAGTGTTTTGGGAAACTCCACGCTGCTTTCCCTGGTGACTGAGGGAGGAACAGACACTCCAGCAATGTGTGAGGGCGACCTGCCCCACATCCTCACCAACACTTTGCACTAGAGTTCTCGGTCTTGGCCATTCTGACTGGGGCTGGATGGAATCTCAATGAAGCTTTGATTTGTATTCCCTTGATGCCTAAGGATATGGACATTTTTAAAAATGTTTATGAGTCATCTCTGTAATATTTCTTGTGAGAATTCTGTTTAATTTCATAGGACATTTTTTATTAGGCCATTTAATTCCTGTTATATACTTTTGTGAACTCTCTATCCTGGACATGTAGTTCACTGTGACTTTCTCATAGTCTGAAGACTGACTCTTAACTTCCTTGACAGTTTATTTGGCTGTAGAAAAGATTTATTTTCTAAGCTCTCATTCATCAGGTGTTGCTCTTGTGTCTTGAGTGAGCTGGATCTTCATGCATTGCTCACAGGGTACTCTCTTCTTTTTCTTCTGGAGGCATGAGAGTTTCAGGCATGTGTGAGATTGAAGAGGACCTAGAACATTTAATGAGATGAATGTTTCACTCCTCCCTCCCCATCCTCCCTCCCCAAGGTCCCAGCCGCACACAGAACCCTGGTTTCCCTCTTGCTCAGGATCACATCCTAGCTGTGCTCTCACAAAGCCCTGCAGGGACTGTTTGAAGAATCTTTGCTGAAAGGGCTGTGCTCACATTTCTGCAGCTGTGCTGCCTTTCAACACAACTTTGGCTCTGTCTGCACATAAATCCTGTGAGTTCTCCTGGCCAGTGGCTAGAAAAGCCAGTCAAACACCCCCAGTACATGGTGTGGTGACTGTAACAGGGAAATGCTGAGCCCAAGTGTCAGTAACACTAAGTCCATAGGTTAACATGCTGCAGTGTGTGCAAATCACCCTCAAGAAAGCTAGAAACCGCCCTTTCACCCCAACCCGCTCCGCAGGTCAGAACGCGTGCACGCGATCCAGCCGGGCCTCACCCCGCGACTCTAGACTCCAATCAGAACAAACCCACGGAAAAAGGCCAAGAAAGCCTGACCCTGGATAACGACTTTCAAAATATGATCATTACCATGTTCAATACTATGAAAGAGGAAATCCAGGAGGAATTACATAATCGAATCAATCGCTTTGAAGAGGAACACAACAGACATTTGGAGGAGCTGAGAAAAACAGTGCAAGAAACAAACACTGGCATAGAGCAGTTAAAACAGACTCAAGCAGAGTTTAAAACTGAGCTACAAGACAAGTTATCTTCAACCCAGAACTCTACACAGAGTCTTATCAACAGAACTAAGGAAGCAGAAAACAGAAATTCTGACCTTGAAGATAAAGTGGTAGTACTAACCAGCTCAAATGGAAGAGGTTGTTAAAGACAAAAAGATACTTGAGAGACATATGCAGGAGATATGGGACACCCTGAAGAGCCTAATATGCGTATTCATGGAATACCAGAGCAAGAATCTCAAAATACCACCCCTGAGGAAATTTTTCAAACGATCATCAAGGAAAACTTTCCTCATCTAAAAAAAGAGAGGCCCATCCATATACAAGAGGCATTCTGCACCCCAAACAGATATGACCAAAACAGAAGCACCCCACAGCAAATAATAGTTAAAACACTCCACATTCAAGATAAAGAACTGGTGCTGAGAGCTTCAAGGGAGAAAAAACAAATCACTTTTAAAGGTAAACCTATTAAAATAGCAAATGACTTCTCAGTCGAAACAGTAAAAGCAAGAAGAGCTTGGAGAGACATACTTAAAGTATTGAATGAGCTAAAATGTCAACTCGGGCTGATTTACCCTGCAAAACTATCAGTCATGATCAAGGGAGAAAGAAAAACTTTCCAGCACAAAGACAACTTGAAGGGATACATGTCCACCAAACCAGGCCTTCAAAAAATGCTAGAAATGATACTCAAGCGTGAAGAAAAAAACAGGCATATCCAGGACAACAGAAGGCAAATATAACATCATTAAAAGCGAAGCAATATACTTATAAAAACTACTGAACATAATAAATGTCTAGAATTAAAAATAGTTTCTGCATTATAACTCTAAATGTTAATGGAATTAATTCACCGATCAAGAGACACAGATTACAAACTTGGATTAAAAATCACAATCCATCAATCTGCTGCCTGCAGGAAACCCATCTCACCACAAAAGATAGGCACGCTCTAAAAATAAAAGGCTGGTCAACAATTCTACAAGCTAATGGAAGCATCCTTGATTTCTTCTTTCTCATTTTTGCTTCACTCTGGGAATTCCCAGGTTCTGCATACTGGGCCAGAAGTGCTGGCCCTCACTATTACTGTCTGGCATTTTAAAGTGGACTCTGGGATACATAGTCAGGACATTCTGCTTGTGAGGCAGGATCCTAACCCCTGAACTACCTCTCAAGCCCATGGAATTCCATTTTTAATATAACAAAGGAGGAAATTTATATGTAGCAAATAGATAAATATATGTAATATGAGATAATCAAATCCACCTAATAGCATCTGCATCCACTTGATCTCACCATTACTATAGAGATTCAAACTCTGTGTTTCCATTATTTGGAAATGCACACCATGTAGCTGTGGTCTACAGTCACCATCCTGTGACACAGAGCAGAAACTAGCTCCTTGTCCCCCGGCTTCACATCCATCGTCCACCCTTCCCAGGCCCTAGAGATCTCTGTTAGCTCTCTGCTTCTGAGAGATTGGAGTTTTCCCTTCCACACAGGACTGAGGTCGTGGGCAATGTCATTCTTGAGCTAATCAGAGATTTAAGTGGTGACTGCCTCTAGAGTCCCTGCGATCTCCACATCTGTTCTCATCACTGTCACCATCAAGGCTTCCACACAAGGTCTTGCTTTAAAACAGAAGCACATGCAAATAGGGGCCTCCTGCTGCCCTTGAAAACCAGCCCAGCCCTGATCCTGCAGCTCTGCACAGGAGCCCAGCCCTGACCCCAGCTCTTCCCACTCAGTGATCAGCACTGAACACAGACACTCACCATGGACTTGGGGCTCAGATGGGTTTTCCTTGTGGCTCTTTGGAAAGGTATATTGTGGAGAAGAGATGCTGAGTGTGTGAGTGGACATGAATGAGAGGGACAGTGGGCATGTGTGACAGTTTCCTGACCAGGTTCTCTGTGTTTTCAGGTGTCCAGTGTGAGGTGCAGCTGGTGGAGTCTGGAGGAGGCCTGGTGAAACCTGGGGGGTCCTTAAGACTCTCCTGTGTGGCCTCTGGATTCAACTTCGGTGACTATGGAATGCACTGGATCCGCCAGGCTCCAGGGAAGGGGCTGGAGTGGGTCTCAATAATTAGTAGTGATGGAAGTAGCAAATACTACGCAGACTCCGTGAAGGGCCGGTTCACCATCTCCAGAGACAACGGCAAGAACACCCTGTACCTGGACATGAGCAGTGTGAGAACTGAGGACACGGCCACCTACTACTGTTCAACAGACACAGTGAGGGAAAGTCACTGTCAGACCAGACACAAACCTCCCTGCAGGGAGCCCACGACCAGCAGGGGGCGCTCAGCTGCACAGAGCTTAGGCTGCCACAGAGCAGACACGGGGGCATAAAGGGTGGACTTCCTGTGTCTGGGCTGCCTCTCCACACCACAGAGCGCTTCTCCCAGGGATCTGATAGGAAGGACAGGCAGTGCGAGTGAACAATGGAAACTGAAGAACTTCACCATTCAACCTCCTCAGAAACTGCACACATGGGATCTTGGGCTGAAAGTTCTTCCCTGTTATATACATTGTAAATACTGACCACACTCCACCCCTGACAGAGACAACAATGCAGCTAGATGCAGAGCTGAGTTTCTGGCGGCTGGTGACCAACCACTGGGTAAGTGTATCCTCCCTTTCCTGTCTGGAGAGCTGTCCGTATACAGTGCTGGCTGAAGTTCTCAGGACCTGCTCCTGTCCTGCAAGGTGCCTGGTGCAGAACCGTTTTCTCCTCTTTACTTTTCTCATATAACTACATCTCATTTGAGGGTGTCTAAGCCTCACACTGTGCTGCCATGATAGCTATGTGACCCAAACAATGCATGGCTTCAATATTGATCCATCATTTAAGAAAAATTCATACCAGCTATAGGAGGTGAGGAACTGGCCACACCGTGTCTGAAGAATGAACTGGGAGAAGGAGGTAGCTTGTAGTTTCAGCTGGTTCTCGCTCTTGAGACTGGCCATTCCCATGGTTGCTTCATGTTCACAGGTTCTAACATATGTGTTAATCCAAACCCCAAAGCTGTGTTAACTTGCATCCATTTGTAAGGACAATGGGCATCCTTAGAGAAACACTGAGGGAGGAGGAGGGTGGGGAAGCTGTGAGCACAGGATGGAGCACTGACAAGCAGAGGAGGAGCCTGAGTGGAACAGTGCTCCATCTCTGTGCTTCCCAGGGAGGTCCAACCCAGGACAGGCTTGTCCTGTGGTCAAGTGTCCATCAGCGACCACATATCCCGTCTTGGATCTTCCCCAGAGTCACCTTAGAGCTCATCTGAAACCAGCAGGAGCCCTGAAATTGGGACTTCAAATGGTCACTGTACTGCTGTACCACAGTGGTCATTTCAGGTTGCTCAGTCTCACATTTACAGTGTGCTATCGTTAGAAAAGGGAAGAAGAAAAAGGAGAAAGAGTAGGGATGGTAGGAAGGGAAAAGTAAGAAGAGTCCAAGCTTCATCCACAAAGACTGAAGCTGATTCAGGAAACTCCTCCAAAACTCCAGCTAAGTGCAACAATTTCCCAATGAAATGGAAATTACTGCTGACTGTGGAGTCAGGGTTGCAAGTTTTAACAGTTGGAAACAGGGAGAAGGAATATCGGTTGGCCAGTTAGTTCTGCTCATCCCAGAATAACTGGGAGTCTCTCCAGTTGTGTGCTTTCCTTATTAGATCCTGTTAACATTCTTGGTAGGGTCTCTGGTGAAGATCTATTTCTGATCTCTGCTCTGTCAGGTGCGGTCTCTGGTTTTGAGGTCTGGTTCCAGATCTATCACTACTGCACACAGGAGGCAGGATGTGGTTCTGTGTCATTGGATCTTCAGCTAAATATTTAGGTGACTACAGAGATAGGCACAGGCTGTGTCATGACGTAGTCCATCCTGCTGGCCTGACAAAGTCACCATTGGATGAAAATGGCTTCAAGGAGGTCCATTTCCTGGATAAGACATGGCATGTTTTCTCTTTCTATGAAATGCTGTTTGGCTGTTGTGTGTATCTGTTGCTTAATATTTAGTGAAATTATAAACAGCTTTGGGATATTCCCTTAGCTTTGATTAAATTAAACAGATAAAACATTTAATATAGAAACTCCTGAATGGCCTAGATTTCTTAATTTGGCTACAAAACAAATTTTGTTATGTGTGTGATCATTAGGAAGCTTTAAAAAACAAAATCTAAGCCGAATCTCATGAAGCCCTTAAAGGTCACTTTTATGAAGAACCTGATCTTTTTGATAAAGAAAATGTTTCTCACATCTATAATTTTAGCTATGTATGCTTAAGAATTTTTAGAAATATGCCAACCATTGTCTACTGAACTTCTAGTCAGCGGTTAATAGTTAAACCTATCCTTGTACATGATATTTCAGTTATTGTTTAAGGAAGCTTGATTTTTTTCCAGAACAGAAAAACAGGCTATGTCCCAATTATTGTCTTTCACTCTGACGCTTGTTTTGCTTTGTTCCTTATGAAACCACAACCTGCTTTTGCTTGAAAAAAAAAAAAACTTTACTTATATTGTAGTTTTGTGCCACAATAAACGGATTCAGATTCACCTTCCACTAGAGTTGTGTGACTCTGTTTCCCATCGCTGACTCTTTAACTCACCTGGTTCAGGATCCCTGGTTCCCCTGTCCTGGTCCAGACTCAGTCGGTCCATGGCAAGGGTCGCTTGACCAGGAACCTGAATACAGGTAAGCTTTTCTCTCTCTTTTTCTGTCTTACAGGTGAAGGATAGGATCCCATCAATGTGCTGCAGACCCCTCAGTTTTAGGTATAACTGAGTTCAGAAGACGGGTAAGTAACTATGGGTCAAGGAGGATCTAAAAAGAATCTGTTCTTGGACAGAGTTAAATGTATGCTGCAAGCTAGATGTGTTAAAGTACATCATAGGCAGCTAAAGAGTTTATGGATTTTGTGCAAAAAAATTAGTCCATGGTTTCCAGAGGAAGGCAGTCTCTCTCTAGATACCTAGAAAAAGGTAGGTACAGATATAAGATTCTTCTATGAGCAGAATGGTCCTGGTGAAGTTCCTATAACTGCATTTTCATTATGGAATCAAATAGGACGTTATGGATGAAAGGACAGAATTTGAATGCTTAGTGAGGAAACGAAGTTTGAAGAAAGACAACCATTAACTATGGTCAGGAAAGACAAAGATTATGACACAATGTCTAAGAATAATTTCAACCTACATCACAGGATGATTGGCTTGATGAAGAAGATGAAGCAGATTTAGAGGAGGAAGCACATAAGTATCATCAAGATGATGAAAGAGTGGCTATGGCCTCTGCTCCTCCCCTGCCATGTAATCCCAGTTTATACCTCAGTCAGGAAAAGCAGTGAGAAAAGTGACTGCTAATACAGGATTCATGGTAGCAGTTAAAGAAGCATGGCAGGCAGGAGAATTAGGGTTTTGTTTTCCTCTTCTTTCCATAGATGAGGAAGCTCTTACATGGAACCTCTGCCTTTTAAACTATTGAAGGAACTTAAATAAGCAATAAAATATTTTGGACCCTCCTCTCCATATACTGTACAATTGGTAGTGAATATTGGAAATAGGTGGATGTCACCGTATGACTGGTTACAGACAGCTAGATCTGTACTGAAGCCAGGACAATTTGTGTTATGGAGGACAGAATATGAGGTTTAGGCTAAAAACTTGATCCAAAAATTTTTAATGAAAAGAAGCAGAATTGAGAAGCCCTCTTTCTCTATGTTATTAAGTTGAGGAGAATATCAACTTCCTCAAAACCAGATGACTTATAGCAAGTCCATTCGGGGGACATATCAAAATTAGCTGTTGCAGTCTGGAGAAAATTACCTTCTTCAGAAGCAAAAAGCACAGTTTTAGCTGGAATCAGGCAGAGGAATGAAAAACCATATGAGGATTTCCTGGCTAGATTAGAAGAAGCTATGCAGAGAATGATGTCTGAATCAGAAGGATCAGAATTACTATTAAAACAATTGGCTTATGAGAATGCTAACACTTACTGTCAAAATTTAATAAGGCCAATTACAAGAACTGGCTCATTACAGGATTATGATAAAGCATATTTAGATGATTTGCCTTCTGTTATGCAGAGAGTTGCTACTGCAGCAGCTTTGAAAGGTGAACCAATCAGACAATTTGTTAGAAAGATGCATAGTGGAAATAATACAGGAAAGTGCTTTATTTGTGGTAATGCAGGTATTTGAGTAAAAACTGTAAACAGAGAGATAATACCAAAGGAGAAGGAAAAAAGGAGCCAGGATTATACCCTCGGTGCCAGAAAGGAAAGCATTGGAAAAAGGATTATAAATCTAAATTTCATAAGGATGGAACTCCATTGACTGAGACTTAAAGGGAGACAAAACGGAGTCTCAGGGCCATCCCCAAGCCCGAAACTAAAAACAGAAGTATCAACTGAGATAAGAAATGAAAGTAAATTAGACCCAGATGAACAATTTTATGCTCCACAACTAAAAAAGGGACTTTTGGAATGGGTCTGAGCTTCTCCAGGAAGCACAGGTTTGGACTTTCCAGCTGCAAAAAACTACATAATTCCCTCTGATTCAGAAGTTACTTTAATAATACCTGTACATACTTTAGTACAGGTATTCATGGACCTCTTCCAGAAAAAACATTTGGATTAATCATTGGCCAGAGTACTGCTACTAAGGCAGGAATTAAAGTATTACCAGGAGTAATAGACTTGGATTATACAGGAGAAATAAAAATATGATTAAAATAAGACTTTACAATTGCATAAGAATCAATGTATAGCTCAATTATTATTAATTCCATATTTTAAATTTCCTAATCCAATCTTGATGCAAGAAAGGAAGGATGAAGGTTTTGGGGTTTTCAGATGTGGTTGCTTGGGTAGAAAAAGTAAAACAGGAAAATCCTTTAAGGACATTATGGATTCAAGGAAAGGAAATAACAGGATTGATGAATATTGGGGCAGATGTTTCCTGCATAGCAGGAAAAGACAATTGGAACTAGGTCATTTAGATGAATCTAATAGTCCTTTGAATACTCCACTTTCACTATAAAAAAGAAATCAGGGAAATGGAGATTATTACAGGACTTGAGAGCTGTAAAGAAGACCATGGAAACGATGGGAGCCTTACAACAGTGCTTCCTTCTCCTGTAGCAGCATCCGCAGGATATTTTATAATAGTGATTGATTTAAGATTGCTTTTTTACTATTCACTTGAATCCTTTGGTTTGTAAAAGGTTTGCATTTAGTGTGCCCTCTCCTAACCTGAAAAGACCATATCAAAGATATCAGTGGAAAATTTGCCTCAAGGCATGAAGAATAGCCCAACTTTATGTCAATAATTTGTACATCAAGCATTATTAAAAATTAGGACCGGGCTGGAGAGGTGGCTCAGGGGTTAAGCCTCCGCCTTGCAGGCGGAAGGTCCTGAGTTCGGATCCCAGATCCCACGTATAGACGCCAGGCGGAAGCGGAGGCGGCCTACGTTTCCGGTCCTGGTAGGGCGGAGCCTGTGAATCCGGGGTAGAAGGAGATGGAGGCGTCCATGGTGGTTCGCGAATTCGTCCGTGGTTCTACACATACACAGACACACACACACAGACACACACACACGCGCGCGCCCATACACACGCACATGCGCACAGTTGAATAAATAAAAAAAAAATTAGGACCAAATATCCAAAAGTTTATATTATTCATTATATGCATGATATTTTACTAGCAGAAGAACATAGAGAACAGGCTTTAAAAATATTAGAGGAAATGATTAAAGAATTAAAGAATTTTGGATTAATTGTAGCAGATGAAAAGATACAATAAATCCTTCAATAAATTACTCAGGAAGAGTTATTCATTCTAACTATATAGGGACACAGAATATAGAAATAAGAAAAGATAAATTAAATACACTATATGATTTTCAAAAATTACTAGGCAATATTAATTGGATTAAACCTTATTTAAAATTAACTACAGGAGATTTAAATCCATTATTTAATATATTAAAAAGAGATTCTAAACCTAATTCTAGAATAAGACTTACAGTAGAAGGAAGTAAAGCTTTACAATTAGTAGAAAAGGCTATAAATAATAGTAAATTGATTCAATTAAATTATAATCAACCTTGGCAACTTATAATACTAAAAACAGCATATTCTCCTACTGGATGCATTTGGCAAAGGGATCCTATTGAATGGATAGATTTGCCAAACATCTTACCTAAAATAAATGCATCTTATTCTTACATGGTGGCCTTAATTATTGGTAAAGGGAGATTAAGAATTATAGATTTATTTGGATGTAATATAACTGATATTATAATACACTATAATAAACAGCAAACATTATTTGATACAAACCGAGGGAATTTCCTTAAAAGAATTTACAGGAGAAATATTACATCATGCTCCTCCTCATCCACTATTAACTTTTATTAAAGAAATGGAAATAATATTTCCTCATAAAACATCATTATAACAATTAGATAATGGTGTACTCATATTTACCCATGGATCATCAAATGGCAGATCTACTGTGGTCAGAGAACATGAGGCACCAGTAATTAAAATTACTACAGGAATATCAGCTCAACAGGCTGAAATTATAGCAATAATAGAAGCATTTAAAATAGAAGACAAATCTTTTAATCTTTTTTATTTTTTATCATTATTTATTCAATTTTGTGTGCATGCGTGTGTGTGTATGCATGTGTGTGTATACATTTGTGTGTGTGTAGAACCACAGGTGAATTTGGGAACCACCATGGATGCCTCCACCTCCACCTTGTTTACTCTGCCCCGGGATTCACAGGCTCTGCCTTACCAGGACCAGAAATGCAGGCCTCTTCTGCCCAGCGTCTATAAGTGGGGTCTAGGATCTAGGATCCAAACTCAGGACCTTCTACTTGCAAGGCACAGGCTTAACCCCTAAGCCATTTCTCCAGTCCACCTTTTAATCTTTATACTGGTTCGGCTTATGCTTATAAGCTATTCCCAGAAACAGAAACAACAATAATTAATGGGAATTCTACAGTATTTGATTTATTAAGAGAGTTACAAAATCAAATTGAGAAAAGATCTCATAATTTTTTATAGGGCATATTAGAGGACATTCTAAATTACCTGGACCCTTAGCTAAAGGAAATTTATTAGCAGATTTTTATACTAAAGAAGTAATTTTGAATAACAGAATTAGCACATAAAACATCAAATTCATCCTCAAAACGCCTTAACATTAAAACGAATGTTTAATATCACTAAAGAACAGGCAAGACAAATAGTGAAGGAACGTAGCCATTGTGCAATTGTTTATTATCCCCCTCAAATGGGAATAAATCCTAGAGGATTAAAGCCTAGTGTACTGTGGCAAATGGATGTGACCCATATTTCTAGTTTTGGAAGATTAGCGTATGTCCATGTAACTATTGACACTTTTTCACATGCTATGATTGCAACAACTAGAACTGATGAAGCAGTTAAGATGTTATTCAGCATCTGGCTGCTTATTTTTCAGTTCTAGGAATGCCAAAAAAGATAAAAATAGATAATGTTCCAGCATGTATAGCCAAAGCTTTTTTGCAATTCTGCAAAAAACTTAATATTGAACTTTCTACAGGAATTCCTTATAATCCTCAGGGACAAGCAATTATTGAGAGAGCACATCAGGTATTAAAGAATCAAATGGAAAGATTAAATAATTCAAAATTGCATTACTATTCACTTTATCATCTAATTAATCATTCTTTGTTTCTTATAAATTTTCTCAGTACTGATGAATAAGGATTAGCTCCAATAATAAAACATTGGGAATATCATGAACAAGATAAACCATTAATATTGGAAAGACCTCTTAAAATCCTCTTGGAAAGGACCTGATGTTCTTATAACATTGGGAAGAGGACATGCTTGTATATGCTTGTGTGTCTCCACAGGATGCAGAATCCCCTATATGGACACCAGACAGACTCATCTGCCCTGCTGGAGGACTACCGCTAGGATGAAAATTTATAACTCCTGCCAAAAAAGAGAATGATGGAAACATCTCAAACAGTGCAGCAGCTGCTGAAACCATTACACAAACTTAATCTTCATTCTCCTCCTCAAACTAAAGCCACCCACTTGGGGTCAAATTAAAAAGCTCACTCGTGAGGCTGAGAACGTGATTTATGCCACTGGACATACACCCACACCTTACAAGTTATTCTTGGTTATGCTAGCTCTCATCAGTCTACAGGTAACTGGTGTTACACCACTACCTATGAAAACTACTTACAGGCCTTATTTATCTAATCCTCCATTTCTTCATCCCATATCATGGGGAGATGAAGAATATTTAAAAATTTTGACTAATGGGCTGGAGAGGTGGCTCAGGGGTTAAGCCTCTGCCTTGCAGGCAGAAAGTCCTGAGTTCGGATCCCAGACCCCACGTATAGTCACCAGGAGGAAGCGTGGGCGGCCCAGGCTTCTGGTCCTGGTAGGGCGGCGCCTGCGAATCCCGGGGCGGAGGAAATGGAGGCGTCCGTGGTGGCTCCCGAATTCGTCCGTGGTTCTACACACACACAGACGCGCGCGCGCACCCATACATACACACACACGCACAACTGAATAAAAAAAATTTAAAAATTTTGACTAATGATACTGATCTCCTGGGAGGATTAGACGATTCCCAGGTGTCTCATAAAGTATCTACTTTAATAAATTTTACAGGATGGCTGATAATATTTCTATATGTTTTTCTGCAAAAGGCATACCTCCATAACTATAGAACTTTTTAAACTGATTCTCCTAGTAGAGAAAAAGGAAAAAGAGACAATAGACAAATTTGGGAATTAGGATTAGTCTCTTTGAGATATCATTCTTATAATGAATCCTATGAAGAAATACCAGATCCAACATTTCTCTATAATTGCATAGAACATTATAATCGAAAAGACCAATTTTGGAATGCTGGAGATTTAGATAAAGATTTACCATAATGGTTAAACTGTGGGTTTACTATTAAAGCTCCAGTCTTTATGCCTATGGGCACAGGTTTAAAGATCTATGATTTTTTTATTTCTTCTCCTGGTTATGATTATACTATCTGAAAAATAATACAAAAAGTTTGGATATATGCCTATTACTCTAGGAGAGCCTCTTAAAAGATGGTTCACGCCTGGATGGGTGGCACCTTCTTATCAGAGTATTTCTATTAACCGCAATAAAACAAATTATTACACAAGTCTTTACAGACATTTAGCAATCACTAACATGGTACTATTAAAGAAATCTACTAAACAATATTCTGAATCACTTGGAGTTAGAGCTTTCCTTAATTGTCTACATGCTATTATGTTAGGTAAACCTAAAAATCTTTTTATAAATAAGTTAGGAATTTCTTATAATATAACTTGCAATGATTGTGTAATCACTAATTGTATATCTTCTTTATTATCCAAAGAATACTCTATATCTTTATTACTTAAACAGCCTTCTATGTTCTTATTCCGTAAAATTAGAAAAGGAATGGTATGATAATTCAGCTTTACAAGTATTCACAAAAGCAAATGAGCTCATTAGGCCAAAGAGATTTATTACTGCATTAATTTTAGGGATTTCAGCATTTATTACTATAGTTACTTCTTTTGCACTTTCTACTACAGCATTAATTCAAGAAGTTCATACTGCTAATCACATTAACTGATTTATCTAGAAATATTTCTCTAGCTTTAGCAGATCAATAGGACATAAATTAAAAAATTTGAAGTTAAGCTTAATACTTTAGAAGATGATCTTTTGTTTATTGGTAAGGAAGTACAAAATATTAAAGTACAAATGTCTACTAGATGTCACTCTAAGTATGACTTAAGTGTGACTCCTTTTATATATAATGGTTCTGAATGGTTCAGAATTTGGAAAAATAATGATTTGGCTCTAGATCTAAATGATCTACAACAAAGAAATATGTGAGTAAGGCTAATTTAGATGTTTCTAATATTGATGAATTGGCTCATGATCTTTGGAAAAACTTACAAAATATGAATCCTAAAAACTGGATCAATCCTTTAATAAATTTTATCATTGAAGAATACTATTATTTTTGGTTATGATTCTTTTTCCAGTTTTCCTCAAAATAATTTTCTCATCAATCAAGACCCTCCCTACACACAGAGGTTGCAACCGTCAAATTAAAAAATAAGAAAACGGGCAATGCCACTGACATAGTCCATCCTGCTGGCCTGACAAAGTCACCATCAGAAGCAAATGTCTTCAAGGAAGTCCATTTTCCTGGATAAGACATGGCATGTTTTCTCTTTCTATGAAATGCTGTTTGCTGTTGCGTGTACCTGTTGCTTAATATTTAGTGAAATCATTAACAGCTTTGGGATATTCCCTCAGCTTTGATTAAATTAAACAGATAAAAAATTTAATATAGAAACTCATGAATGGCCTGGATTTCTTAAGTTGGCTACAAAACAAATGTTGTTATGTGTGTGATTATTAGGAATCTTTAAAAAACAAAATCTATGCCAAATCTCATGAAGCCCTTAAAGGCCACTTTTATGAGGAATCTGATCTTTTTGATAAAGATAATGTTTCTCACTTCTATAATTTTAGCTATGTATGCTTAAGAATTTTTAGAAATATGCCAACCATTGTCTACTAAACTTTTAGTCAGCAGTTAATAGTTAATCTGTCCGAGGACAATAACGTTTCAGTTATTGTTTAAGGAACTTGATTTTTTTCCAGAACAGAAAAACACTGGCTATTTCCCAATTATTGTCTTTCACTCTTACATTTGATTTGCTTTGTTCCTTATGAAACTGCAACCTGCTTTTGCTTGAAAAAAAAATCTTTTACTTAAATTGTAACTTTGTGCCACAATAAATGGACTCAGATTCACCTTCCACTAGAGTTGTGTGTCTCTGTTTCCCATCGTAGACTCCTTCACTCACCTGGTTTCGGATCCCTGGATCCCCTGTTCTGGCACCGATTCAGTCGGTCTGTGGCAGTCCTGTGCCTTGACCATCACTAGATCTGTGAGAGAGCTTATGGAGTATGTTTTCTTCTCCTTCACATCTCATGATATGCCCAGGCATGGGCAGCCAAGCACAGAACATGGTGTTCTGATGAGGAAGGTGCTCCAGCTCCCTGGCGTGGTGCTCCCTGAGCACTCCTGCTCCCCAGCTGTCCCAGAGGACTGCACAGGATCTGAAAACACCAGTCTCAGCAGCTCTCCCACCACCCATGAGAACCGTGAGCACCTTGACCAGGGCACAGTGGACAAGGTCATTGCGGTGTCCTTCAGTGTCCTTGGCCTACCTTTATTTCCACTCCTTCTTACTGTGGTTTAAATATCCCTGGAAAATAATTTAAAATGGTGACTTTCTATCTACATGAGACCTACACGTAAAGTGATAAGGTTATGAGGAGGTCATGAATGTGTGTATAAGCCCTGTTGGTACCAAAGCCAGAGTGATGTATGTCAAGTAATCACCCATCATCAATAAATGACTAACAAAGAAATCAAAATAACACTTAAATGCAGAAAAATGAGAACTGTTTAATAAGATCATATTTGGGAAGGACATTTCCTGTTCAAAGTCTATCTGAAATTTTTGATGTGTGCTTTCCCTTGGGATAGAGGTAAGAACTATACATAGCTTAGCAGTTCTGCTCAAGGGGTGCTTCCTCCCCCTTCCCAATGTCTCCTGTAGATACACTGAGGCTGCTCTGCTCTGTCCTGTAGATGCAGTGAGGCTGACTGCAGGCTTTCCTGCAGAGAGAAGGATCTGACAAAGCTGTCAATCTCTGTGAAGGCTCTTCCTGGGAGATGAGTTCTTGTTTTGGAGGGCTGCTAGCATAATTATGTCTCCATGGGAGCATCTTGTGACAGAAGGTGAACCAGAATGAGGCCCCCACTGAGTGCTAGCATCAAACCTTGACCTTCTGTTGCCAAAGAGTCATGAACCACAAACTATTCTGTTCCTTGCACACTAAAGGGATCTTGTACCATTTATACCCAGTACAAGGGTGCTATTATTCTAACAGAAATGAAGTTTGATTACCGGGAATATGTGAGTTGGAGACATTGGTGTCTGGGGGCATATGCACAGGAAGTCAGGCCATAACTCAGAGGCAAGAGAGAGACTACTGTATTTACATGTCTTTGCTGCATCACATCTGCTGCACCAAAGTCTCAGGGAAAACATGTCATTTATCCTGAGCAGCAGAAGGAAGGGGATGGGGCTTGTTTTCCCACCACTGAAGGTTTTGGCAGGTCTTGGTCACTGGCAGGCCATGATCTAACATGTGTGGGTGTGTCTTTGTGTGACAGCATGCATGCTAGTGTGAGCCAGTGTGTGTGAGCTTGTCTGTGTGAGTACTGACCACCACCTCCCAGAGTCCATCCTCCCTGTAGAAGAATTCAGGGACCCTGAACCTCTGCTCTGACCTTGCTGGACCACCCTTGCCAGATTCGACAGAGGCCCCAAGGCTGCCATCTTCATTTCTGAGATGCACATGTCTCAGTGTGTCAGTCTTGCCAAGGCCATGAAGATCTCTTCTGTCAAAACACCTGCTATTTACCTTTGTACAGAGCAGTTTCTACCAATAACAGTTTCCATTCTGCAGGCTCTGTCACAGCTGGACTCCCCAAGCAGAGAAGTGAAAACATAAATTCACATGAATAGGTTTATGAACTGACACAGGTAAACTCTTAGGAGTTGATCAACATAGGCCAGGGAGTGGCAGAGCCACACATCAAACATCACCTCTGCAAATCCCAGGAAGAGCCTCAAGCTTGAAGCTTCCTGAGGAGGAGGGATGCCCCAGATTCTCACTCCTCGGTCCTCTCTTGGTCTCTCACCCAACTTCTCCCTTAGCTTGTCCAATGTTTGCCATTTGTGGGCTGAGTCCAGGTCAATGTGTGAACAGTAAATGGCGTTCACAAGTGAGATGCACGGATGCTTCAGGGCCACCTGCTGCTCTGAGCATGGGCTTCCTCTGATACCCTCAAGGTGAATGAAAAAAAAGGCATGTCTGCACCCCATGAAGCATCTAGGTTCACCAGGAAATCAGAGAGGTACCACATCACAGAACCAGCAGAAAGTTGGGGCCATTCATCAATGTTTCTAGTGCCTGCAGACCATGAGCTCTTATTTCAGATTCATGCATCAAGTGTCCCAATGCCATGGTCCTTACTTTAGTTCACAGAAGAACCTATAGGAAACTCTCTGTATCCTTCAAATTATAACGATATGGATGGCTGCTTGCATGCAAAATCACATTCAAAATCTAAGTTAAATCTTTCTCCTGGGCTGTGGGAACTCATAGTTCTCTCTCATGCTAAGCTGAGATCTCTGGAGAAGAAGGATGTGGAACAGAAGATGAGATTGTTTGTTCTTCTCCTTTGCCTGGCGACAGCTCCCCAAGGTGAGGGTCAGCATTTCACACGTGTCCCTGGAGAGGCTGTGACTGCAGGTGACTGACAGAAGCTGATTCTTCTCATCCACAGGTGTTCTGTCACAGGTGCAGCTGCAGGTGCATCCTGGCAGGTGAAGCCCTTGCAGATCCGATCTCTTACCTGCTCTGTGTGTGGATTCTCTTTAACTAGCTATAGTGTCTACTGGATCAGCCAGCCTCCAGAAAATAGTCTGGAATGTACCGGTGCAACATGGGATGATAGAGGCCCAGATTATAACTCAGCTCTCAAATCCCAACAAAAGCCAAGTTTTCTTTTCTTTTCTTTTCTTTTCTTTTCTTTTCTTTTCTTTTCTTTTCTTTTCTTTTCTCTTTTCTTTTCTTTCTTTCTTTTCTTTTCTTTCTTTTCTTTTCTTTTCTTTCTCTTTTTCTTTTTCTTTTTCTTCTTTTCTTTTCTTTTTTCTTTCTTTTTCTTTCTTTCCTTTTCTTTTTTGACAATGATAAATGCAATGTGCAAACTTTATTTATCCAAGGTAAGTAAAGTCAAACAGTCACTATATATAAGAAGGAAATGGACAAGAAGAAAATTTGTCTTAAACACCTTAAAATAGCCCACTTGTAGTTACATTTAACTGAGCTCTGTGCTGTGAAGAGTACTGCTCACACTCAGTATGAATGAATGATTTGTCTGTTTTTCAGGTATTCCCTGAATACTACTACTTAATTTAAAAAACAGTTGATGATCTTAGTTGTACTTCATTTTTGTCGTTCTCTGGAAGAGGCCATTTATTTTTATTTATTTATTATTATTATTATTATATTAGTTATTCAACTGTGTGCATGTGCGTGTATGAGTGTGTGTGTGTGTTTGTGTCTGTGTATGTTTAGAACCACGGACGAATTCGCGAACCACCATGGACGCCTCCACCTCCTTCTGCCCCGGGATTCACAGGCTCCGCCCTACCAGGACCAGAAGCGCAGGCCGCCCCCGCTTCCACCTGGCGTCTATATGGGATCTGGGATCCGAACTCAGGACTTTGCCTGCAAGGCGGAGGCTTAACCCCTGAGCCACCTCTCCAGCCCCTGGAAGAGGCCATTTAAAGAGAAGGTATGCGACTCAGGAATCATGGGACCCAGCTCAGACTCTGTTGGATGCCAAGTCTCCTCCACTCCTCTACAGACATCACATGAGTTTTAGGTACTTGCTTGGAAAGTTCTCTGGGTAGCATGATGCCAGTACTTGTAGTGCTCATCAAAGTACTTGTCCAAGTAGTAGATCTGCTTGCAGTCATCTTGCTGGCATATGGAGGAGTGAAACCCTGAGAGACAAACGTGTCATCTGTACCTCCAAGTTTTTAACACTGAACAGTTTACAACATGCAGACTTGACCATGTATTACTGTATCATCATCCAGAGACAGTGAGAGCCTGTAATGTGAACAAGCAAACCTCACTGCAGGAGTTTTCAGGACCAGCAGGGGGCGCTCCACACCTGTGGTCCACAAAGACCAGATGAACTCTGGGATATAAGAAACAGAAAACTTTGTCTACTGATCCCAGACAGGTCATGCTTAGGGCTGGTTAGCATTATGAGTAGTTTCCTCTCCAAATAAGAAATCCTCTTTATGCCTGTTGCAGGGTCATATTCTGTGAAAGGCATGGCTATCTATTACTAAAAATGAAGATATTTTCTGTGGTGCATCTAAGCTGAGCTGCACATAGGAATGAGGCTTTCCACATATTTTCTCAGGAGTTGGTGGCTCTGAAGCTTGGTCAGTAGATCTTCAGGAAGGAAGCACAGGAAATCTTATACCATCTGCAAATCATTGTCTTCACTTTAGCAGGAATGAAAGAAAGTCAGGGTTACCCACATTAGGTTGGAAACTGAGAGTTCCACTGTTTCAGACTTTTAATATGGAGCACTGCTAATTTTCATTTTCCATGAGTCCTCACTGCAAAATTTTAATCTTAAAAAATGTGATAGTCCCAAATAATCATTCCTTTTCACCTGTGAATGTCATATTAACAGTGTGCTTATCCAGACTGACCTCAACCACACTTGTTTCCAGCTCTCAGCTGTCCTACTCGTGGATTCCTGAATTTTCTGGTGTTCACAGTTTTTTTTGCGATTTACTGATAATCTGCTTGTTTCCCATGACCCACAAGAATACTCCTTTGAAACTCTGTGGCTGCTGTCTGCAAGAGGCTGCATGCATCCTACATGACTTAGAGGGCTGTCATTAGAAGTGATGCTCACGGTGGCCTCCATGGCTGAGGGTCTGCAATTTTAGGTAGTAGTTACAATGAAATGAGACTGCCAATCTGTGGCTGAGGATTCTCAGGAATTGTTACAGCAACGTCTACTCTCTATTTTAGGAAGATTTGGAAACCGAACTGACTTACCGGCATTGGAGCTTGAGATCAGTGAGTACCAGAAGGCAAAGTGAACAAGCTCTGTGTGAGTTGCTATGAAAGCAGAGACCATGGCAGCCCCTCCCCCGGATCAGTGACATCATAACCGTGGCTTACATGGAGGAGCCATGGTGAGCCTGCAGGAAGGTTTGGGGACACAGGAGGGAAGTACGGTGTATTCCTGTAGTTTTTTCTGAATATTGTAAAGAGAAAACAACTATGAGGAAAAAGCAGTTTTAAGTTACTGGGTTCAACGTGTGCTAGAATTTGGGGGACTAGCTCTCTAATGAGATTCAGGGATATATTGTTGAAAATACCATGAAGATGGAATGCAACAGTAAGTTGATCACTAAAATATTCAATAGAGGGTAGTGGGTATCAACTGCAGGTAGAGAGGAAAAACCTTTTACTGGCATCCTTTCAGAATAATCAGTGAGAATTACTGTTTCTATCAGTCAGGCTTCCTAATGTGTGGTCTCTATTATGAAGGATCATGTAAGTATAGCACAGTGAAAACAGTTTGGAGATTAATCAAAGAACTGCAAATACAGTCCATTGTGACTTAGGACATTCTTGCTTGGCACAATTGTCAAAAGAATTGAAATTGAGTTTTTTTTTTTGTTAATTTCCTTTTTTTCTCAAATTACAAGCTCAATGGCACCCCGTACTTCCTTCATCTAACACTTCCCAAGTACCCGCCTGCACTCGGCACTCCCCCCTTCCTTCCTCCTTGTTGTAAACACCGCTTCTTACCCCTCTTCCCAAGCCTCTCACTTCCCTTCCTCCCATCTTCCCTGAACAAGCTTCTGTGTGAAGCAAAGATCCCTTTTCCTGAGGATTTCTCACTCTAGTGAGCGTGCAAGTTTCAGCAGCATAGACACGGAGACCCCCTTGGGCTCCCTGCAGTATGGCGGAACACATTATATATGGAATTGTTAATCCCTTGCCTTCCAAGTCAGCATTGTGCAGGTCATGCAAAGTCATGATTATGGCTACTGCAGTCCCCCACCCGTGTGGGAGCGTCTTCCATATCACTGGTCGTCCCATATTTAGGGTCTTACAATCTTGCCAACCCCTCTTCGGCAAGTTTCTTGAGCTTTTAAGATGGGGAGAAATTTGGCCAGTCTTCTTCCAGGTGCTTAATGTAGGATCTTATGTTTCTGAATTATGCGTTGTGGTTTTACAGTTTGCGTTGGTATTGAAGGGTCATCTCCTTACAAAAAATAAAAGACTGTTTAAATGAAGATCGTACTATTCAAGACGAAGGGGACTCAGAAGGTAGATGGAATAGGAGTAAGTACTGTATGTGAGGGGGGAATCAGTTATATTTGCAGTTTATGGTATTTATCTATTTCTAGTCCCTAATTGGTGGAGATCCACCGCCAAGTCATGAGTGGACTAGGAAGGGAAGTGAGAGTGAGCCTCAACAGATATCTGCGACTTACATGCCAATACTTTGAGGTGACTTATTTCTCTACTGGAGCATGATCCCCTCTCTTCCGTTTTTCTGGGGGGTCCCTCCTTCCTTTCCTCCCATTTATTAATCGTTGTGATTAAATATTAAAGGATGTATTACAGAGATTATTCTTTGGTGTTGTCATTGAGTGCATTTGGTACTAGGATCCATCTATTAGGGAGTTACATAACGGCACTTAATTTCTGTGTCTGGGAATATTTCACTCAATATTAATTTTTTCTAATTTTCCATTCAGTTTACCAGAAAATGTCATTTCAATTCATCCTTTTGATGGGTAAGCAGTATTCAATTTATAAACATGAACCACATTTTCTCATCCACTAATATTAATGTTGCGAACATTTGGGTTGATTTCAATGGACTTTGCTAGGTAAATAGTGTGATATGAACAAGGTTTCGGTGTGTTTGTAGCGGAATTTTTTACTTTTTCCAGGACGTTATCCCAGAGTAGTAAGCAAGGTCATACAGCATTTAATCTTAATTTCTTTAGAAATCCATAAAAACTGATGCTACAGTGGTTGTATAAGCCTACATTCCTAACAGAAATGTAGGAGAGTCCTTCTCTCCACATCCTTTTCAGCATTTTGTGTTGTTAATATTGTGGATTTTAACCTCCTGACCAGGATGAGTGATACTAAGGAGTTTCTTTGCATTTCCCTGATTGGAATTAAGGATGTGGAGCATTTTTTTAAGATTTTGTTACCCCTGCCGCTGGCCCACCCACGATGAGGACTCTTCTTGGTTGGGTCACCCAATCCCAAGTGAGTTTACCTAGCCCCCCGGTCACCCCTTGACGCAGTCCTCCCACCACCGGCCCGGGCAAACACCAGGGTGCCCCAGGTTTGGCCTGGGCACAACACCCGGGTCCCAGCCCTTTTGTTGCCTCCAATCACCCTGCGGGGCCTGCTAAACCAGGACAGAGCTTGCTCTCGTTCCTATGTCCCTTGGGGCCTGGGTAGGCCACTATAGACAAGTCCCAGGTCCAGACTGAAGGAGTTCTGCCATCACCACCAGGCCCCCTCTGCCTCTCTGACCCACGGGGACCCTTGCACCTGGTCCCGGAGGACACACTGCACTCAGATTCAAACAGAATACAAAGAAACTTAAGCCAAGCCCAGGGACAAGGCCATACATCTGAACACCTCTTACCCTCATCCTACTCCAGGGGCGAAATCCTTAACATCCATCCCAAAGATAAGTTAAACCGTTCTGATTATACTGCTCAGGGGAGGAGGTAAGTATTGGAGATTGAACTTGTGTTTTTTGGGGGTTTTTGGGTGGTGGTGTGGTGTTTTTTTTTTTGTGTTTTTTTTTGTTTTTTTTTTGGGTGTACTTTTCCATACAGCCACCCCAAAAAAATATTATTAAACAAATGCAGGGATTGGATTTTACCACTTCCCTCACATATTCACCAAAATTACTAAATGGTTAATAAAAGTGCAATAACCATACTAATATTTACCCCCCTCTTCTACTTGAACCTGACTTAACTGATGTTACTAACTGCCTAATAGGCCTATCTAGGAAATAATTACTACACAGGACAAATGAACCAAACTACAAGGGTAAGCAACCTTAGTAATTAAACTGTGGGAGAGTAGCGTAATACCAACTAAAATCACTTCATCAAAACACAAGGAAACGTGAAAGGTTTAAGAGACAAAAACGAAAATGCCCAAGTCAAGACAGAATCCATGCGAAATAAAACAGTAATAAAATACCCAGGAAGAAGGACTCTCCCACCGAAAGAATTAACCCCATATGATGGATTACAAAACAGAACAAATCCACCGGATAATAGCCAAGGAAAGCCAGCCCCAAGATAACGTCTCTCAAAGTTATGGATCATTGCCATGATTTAAATTTACTATGAAAGAGGAAAGCCAGAAGGAGTTAAACAAGGCTCAACCATTTTGAACAGGAACACAACAGGACTATTGGAGGAGTTGAGGAAAAAAAACAGGTCACGAAAACAAAAAAAGAATAGAGCAGTTTTTTTTTAAAACATGTTTTCAGGGGCAGAGTGTAAAAAAAATCTAACTTAAAAGAAAGTTATCTTCAACGAAATCAACAGAAAAGTCTTTATCAGCAGAACTAATGAAGAAGGGAAATAGAATTTAGATCTTGAAGACAAAAGTGGGGAGACATTAACAAAAACTCAATTGGAAGAGGTTCTAACCAAAAAGATACTTGAGAGGCATATTCAAGAGATATGGGACACCTTGAAGAAAACCTAACATGTACATTCATGCGAACTACAAGAGGAAGAATCCCAAATTACCACACCTGCGGAAATTTCCAAATTATCATAAATGAAAATTTCCCTCAAACTAAAGCATGAGAGGCCCCATCCAATACAAGAGGCATTCCGCCCACCCCCAAACAGATTATGGACCAAATAGAAAATTGGCAGGCAAAATAAGAGTCAAAAACCACTCCACAGTCAAGACAAAGAACAAGGAGAAAAAGGTTGCTGAGAGCTTCAAGGGGAAAAAAAAAAAAGTCATTTTTAAAGGTAAACCTATAAAATAACAAAGGATTTCTCAGTGGACACCATTAAAAGCAAGAAGAACTTGGAGGAAGACATACTTCAAGTAAGAGATGAGCCAAAAGTCAACCCAGACTGATATTACTGGCAAAAAAAACTACCATTCATGACCAAGGGGAGAAAGAAAAGTTTCCAGAACAAAGGCCACTTGAAGGCTTACATGACTTACCAAAAACTAGGGCTTCAAAACTGTTAGAAATATTACTGAAGCTTGAAGAAAAAAACAAGCATATCAGAAGGACAGAAGGGAAGTATAATACGCATAAAAAACTTTCTTAAAATGTCAAACAATATTACTTGACAAAAGCTGTACACTTCTAAACATAAAAAAGACCAGCATAAAAATTAAAAATAATTTCTCCATTACAAAAACAATGAAATGTTCTTCAATTGGTATTAAACTCACCACATAAGAGGACCACAGATTCAAATTGGATTAAAAAACCAAAACCGTCAATCTGCTGCCGTAAGGAAACTAATCTCACCCACAAAAGGATAGGCACATCTAATAAAAATAAAAGGCTGGCCAAAAATTCTTGCAAGCTAATGGAACTCAGAAACAGGCAGGGGAGCCATTACTACTTTTTGACAAAGTGGACGTCCAAAACAAAAAAAATCATAAGAGACCACAGATAGATATTTTACATTGAGTCACAGGTACAATCACCAGGAAGACTTCAATTTTGAACATACATGCACTAATATGGGCCTTCACATTCATGAGGCAAAACCCTATAGGCATTTTTCTAAAGTGAATGTATCCACCCCCCAAAAATAAAATCTTGGTGGATTTCAACCTGGCCTATCCTCAACATGAGGATAGATAACAGGCCAAAGCTGAACAGAAACACTTTAAAAATCAACCAAAGGCCTTAAAGAAGTGGACTTACAGAGATCTATCCAAAAATTTCATCCAAACAACAAAGAAATACACATTTTTCTAGCAGGCACATAGAACTTTCTCCCAAAAATAGAATAACATATTGGGCCACAAAACAAATCTCACATATTACAGGAAAAGTTTTAGTTCTAGGCATTGTACACTATTCCAGCCAAAAGAAAATTACACTAACTCGGGAAAAAACTAAACACTAGATGCTCATGTAGAATTGGATTCAGGAAGAAAATTACAAGGCAAATTCAGATGTCCGAAAGGAATGCCTAATGAAAATACCAATTATCAAAATCTTTGAGATACAATGTTGAACGCTGTCTAAGAGGTAAGTTTCAGTGGCTCTTTAATGCATACATCAAAAAAAGGAAACATCACCAATGAATAAAACTTACAATTGCAGCATTTTTTTAAAGCTTTTAGAGACAAGCTACAAGCATCTGTTCCCACAAGCAGTAGAAGAGAGGAGATTAGCATAAATAATGGGAGGAACTATCTGAAATTGAGATTAGGAAAACGATAAAGAGAACAACTAGTGAAAAAGCTGGTTCTTTGAAAACAATCAATAAGATTGATACACCCTCTAGTGTAAATTCACCAAAAAAGGAAAGACAGAGAAAAACACAAATTAAGAAAATTTAGAAATGAAAATGGAGTATCACTACAGATGCCGAAGGAAAATTTCAGAGTATTATAACATCATATTTCAAAAAATTTACTACTTGTGAAATTTGCAACACAAAAGAAATGGATTGAATTTCCTAAGTAAGCCAACTTCCTAAAGTAAACAGGAAGTGGGAATATTTAAATAGCCTATAAACATATGAGGAAAGTCAATGAAGTATTCTAGAATCTTTCCACATAAGAAATGGTCCTGGACCAGAGGATTCAGAAGAGGTTACCAGGACAATTTTAAGCAAAAGTAATAACACCTAATTAGTCCTTAAACTGTACATCAAATAGCAAAGGAAGAACACTAACCAAACTCTTTTTACTATGAAGCTATACTTATCATCGTAATCCCAAAAAAACCTAAAGATTAACTTAAAAAGAAAAACTATTAGGCAATTCTCTGTAATGCAAAAGATGCAAAGGTGTCTCAACAAAGTCTATAGGCACATCAGATGAAAAAAATCTCAAAAAGGTCATTCACGGGGATCAAGTAGGCTTCATCCCAGGTACCACAAGGGGTTTGTTCAACAATACACAAATCAATAAAGGTAATTGCACCATATAACCCAGGCGAAATATCCAAGATCGCATGATACTCTCAATAGAGGCAGGAAAAAGCTAGTTGACAGATTAAACAGCGTTTGATGATCAAAACATAGAGGACAGTTGGAATGGAAGGAACCGTTGTCAATATAATGAAGTCCTGTATAATAAAACAAGCCAAAAAGCAAGGTTTTCTACTAATGCGGGAAAGCTTGAAAGATTCCAGCTTTGTATCAGGAACGAGGACAAGGCTGTCCACTTCAACACTTCTCCAATATTGTGCTTGAAGTCTGTAGCTGGCACTGTACACGGGAAAAGGGAGATACAAAGGGATTAAACACTGGAAAGGAAGAAGTTAAGTTATCTCTATTTGAGATGACATGAGAGCTATGACCTGAGTGGATCCCAAAAAACTGCACCCAGGAACTCCTGGAACTAATTACCAAAAAGAAGTTCAGCCGGGTGGCGGATACAAAAAAATGTACAAAATCCAGTGGCTTCCTATATGCCCATACGACAAGAAGGTGAAAATTCACTTAGAGAAACAAACCAATATATGATGTCCTAAAAACAATAAATACCTTGGTATTAAACCTAAAACAGGAAGGTAAAAGACCTTTACAATGAACACTTTAAAACCCCTAAAGAAAGGAAATTGCCCAGAAGACACCAGAGGTGGAAAGACCCATGTTTTCCTGAGATTGGCCAGAATTCAAACATGTAAAAATGACCTGCCTACCAAAGGCAATATACAAATTTTACAATTTGCTATACAAATTAAAAATCCCCAAAGCAATTCTTTCAAAGAAGTTTGACCAGAACAATCTTCAAAATTCATATATGGAGGCACAAAAGACCCAGGATAGCAAAAACAATTTGTCTTAGAGTAACAAACAACACGTGCCCTTGAGTTAAACAAAGACAACAAACTTAGTTATACTACAACTCCATAGTTTAAAAACAGCTGGTACGGCTTTGAAAATGACCACCACCGATAAATTGGATAATGGTTGAAGACCAGTATCAGCCCACAAAATTTACACCCATTTTGATATTGACATCGGGCCCCAAAAACCCCCAATGGAAAATGAAACAGTACCTTAAACAAATGGTGTGACAAACACTGGATCTCCAATGCCAGAAGATTAAAACTGGATTGTACTTGCCCCCATATACAAGACTTATTCCAAATGTGAATCAAGCAGGACCTTGATATAAGGCCAGAGGCCTATAAAAACCATAGTTGGAAAGGATAGGGAAACTCCCTCGAGCTGGATTGGGTAGGCCAAAGTTCCTAAACAGGACATTCCAATGCCGCAGTCAATGCCTACCAACTCTCACCTGTTGTGAATCTGGTGAAATTTAAGAGCTTTCTGTTCAGAATTATAAAGCAGATTGTAACACAAGCCAAAGGCAACCCACAGAATGGAAAGAAACAATTTCACTAATACAGTATTGATAGAGCTCATTTCAGAGTGACACAAAGGAACTGAGGAAAAATATGCACTACGGAACAACTGGCCACAATAAAAAATGGGCATTGGAACTTTAAAAGAACTTTACCAGGGATGAAATTCAAATATAAACATATATCTTTATAAAATGTCCATTTCTTAGCCATCAGGGAAATGCAAATCAAACCTTCCCTAAGATATCATCCACCACGGTAAGGAGGCAAAAAAAGCCCACAATTACAAATAACAAAAATGCTTGGAGGGGATGTGGAGAGAGGGGAACTCTCTTACATTGCTGGGGGAATGCAGGCTCAATACAGCAACTCTGGGCAAGATGTTGGAGAATTCTAAAGAAAAATTATAAGATTGAAAGCCATATGGGGACCCTGCGATTCCACTTTGGGATTAACCCCCCATGTACAGCCGAGGTTCACACGATATTATTTTTTTTTTTTTTTTGCAAAGCACGACAACCCTGTTCATCGCCAGCACTGTTTACAATAGCAAAGGGTCATGGAAGGTATCAACCCAAATGGTTCCAAACTCTAACAGTTGAGTGGATAAGGGAAAAAATATTGTGGTTGCAATCTATTTTACAATGGAATACTATCGCCCATCAAAAAATGCTGAATTAATGCAATTTGCCGGGGAATATAGGATGGGTATTAGACAATAATTTATATTGAGTGAATAGTATCCCAGACACAGAAAATTAGAGCACTGTATATACTCCCTAATAGGTGGATATATGTAACAAACCCAACTTGAGACACTAAAGATAAATCTCTGTACTAACTAAAATATTTGCCTAAGATTATGAAACAGGAAGGATGGGGGGAAGGAGGGCCAAACAATAACAAGGAGAGACGGGGGACCATTGATTTACAGCAAAGAAATGGCCACCATGCAAAAAAGGACTTGCAAGTAAGTAATGCAGACATCGGTTAAGTCACAAATTAGTCCTTCCTGGTCACTTTGCAATTGATGGGGTGTGTGATCTTGACCAGAAAGGGGAGGGAATAGTCTGGAAGCTAGAAGGGTTACCATTTTGCAATTTAAGGGATGGGCACCACCCCTCATTACAGTCTCCTACTCTTATTCCATTTACCTTTGAATCACTCTACCATAGACTCTTATTTAACAGCTTTATCTCTGGCAGGGGTAGTAACAGCCAATACCCATCAGGATTGAGCCAAGGGCAGTGGCAGGCAGCAGCAAACTTTAAAAAAATCAACAAACCCCATAATGAACCCAGACAGACCTATATTAACCACGGATCTTCAGGACTGCCTAATCTCTTCACATCCTGAAGTTCAGGGAAATGGAAATTTGTGGAGTGGAAGAGGGGGTGGGTAAGATGGTAAGGAGCACAAAGAGGGAGGAGTCCTGATATGCAGATACTCCACACAGTTAGGGCAAGGAATTATTAATAGCATTGCTGATCTGGAATTGGACACAAATTATCATTGACCCCTCAAGTCTAGCATGGACTAAAGGAACTATGATCCTTAGGAAGCAGGGATTAACAGTCACAATAGTGTTCCCTATATTAAGGGGAACCACGAGAAAGTCTTCTGAAATGCCAGTTGAGTCCTTACCTTAATCAGAGAGAAGGACACAGCAGGAAACGTTGATATACAACTAAAGGGATGCTTCTGAGATGGGGGGGGGGGGGAGGGGGCACTGGGAGATGGGAGGAGAGGAGAAAGGAAGACGACAAAGAGGGAGGAGCAGAGAGGTCAGGGAGGGTGGAGGGAAAGTAGGGGACAGGGGTATGGGTACTATTACATTTTGTATGAGCAGAAAAAAAAAATACTTAAAAAGATCTTTGGTAGACATTTTCAATGTCATCCCTTAGGAAAATGTTTCTCTTCAGTTCCCAGGCCACATTTTTAATTGGAGTCATTATCTCCTTTTAGTGTTTAATTTTTTAAGTCTTTGTGCATTTGGGATAATAATAATTAGAGCTCTATCAGTAGTGACGACTTATACTCCCATTTTATGCTGGGTTGCCTTTTTGCTCAGTGACATCTCTTTATTGAACCGAAGTCTTTAATTTGATAAAATTCCATGGTGAGTGTGTTTCTAGTTGCTGGTTCTAGTGACTAGGATGTTGGATTTGTGTGTAGGAAATGTGGGGCTGGCCCCACAGCATCAAAGGAGTTCTTCCTTTTCAAATAGGGTTTTTATAGTGATTGTGGCCTATATTTCGAGGTCCTTGAGCCATTTGGAAATTAATTTCTGTACATGGTACAGTTTTAGTCAGTTTAATCTTTTGATGTGGACATTCCGTTTTGGCAACACCATTTGTTGAGATGCTGTTTTTTCCCATTTGATTTTGGGCCCTTTATCACAGGATCAAATGTCTTGTAATTGTGTGGGTTTATATTCAGGGTTTTCTACCCTTTTCAATTGATTCTATATATGTCTATTTTGGAGCCAGTACTAGGCTGCTTTTATTATTACCGATTATTTTGTTAATATAGACTAAAGATTTGGATATGAGGATTACCTCCTGGGAATGTATTTGTTACTTAAGGATTGTGTTTATGCTATCGGGCCTTTTGTGCTTCCATATCCACTTTTGAGATGTTTTGGGCTTGGGCTATTTTCTTTAAAGAAATGCCTATTGGGATTTTGGTTGGTATAGCATTGATCTGTGATATGGCTTTTTGTTAGGATGGTCTTTTGATGTGATGTTGATTATGCTGATCAGGACACATCTTAATCTTTTCCACCTTTCTCGGTGTCTTACTGACAATTTACTTCTTTAGGGTTTTAAAATTTTCGTTTTTTATGGGGTCTTCACTCCTTTGGTTCAGATTTATTACCAGGTGTTATTTCAATTTGTAGGGAATATTTAATAAAATGGGATTGTTTCTCTAGGAATTTTTCGGGTAATCTTGATGTTATAGGGAAGGACTGACGTTTTGATGTTTTTTGTAACCTGCCACCCTTGCTGAACTTTCATGATTAGTTCAGGAGAATCTGGTGGAATTTTTAGGATACAGGTATTACGATCATGGCATCTGCAAATAGAGATTAACGGACTTCCTTGCCGATCTTGAATCTCTTTTATCTTCCCTCTCTGTCATGGCAGGCATGAGAGAAAGTATCAATTGTGAGGAATACATATTTAAGTTTGCCAAAAGGGATAGTGAGTGACATCTGTTTGCCATAAATTATTAGGCCTTAGCCCTCGAGGATTGACTCCCACTCTTTGAAGGGGGGGTAGTTGAAGGAAAGGCTGACAAGACTTGCAAGTACGGACTATTTTTTTCAAGTCTTTAATAGGCACTAAGGGATATCTATGATGGAGGCCCCTCCAATTGGTGTGGGTAAGAGAGTGAAAGTCAGTAGCCTCCTGAAAGGTCAGGGCAGATGCCCGTTTATCGGCCAGGGCGTTGCCTTCTGAAAGGAACCCGGGCAGGCCTTGATGACCTCGCAGGTGTTGGATATAGATAGGATTAAGATGTTGTTTAAGCAACAATCGTGTCTGTAACATCAGAGGGGTGATTGGATTAGAATCCAACTTAATAAAGGCATCAGGTAAGGCTGGTAACAGGTTGACGACATAGAGACTATCAGAGAAAAATTAAAGGGCTCAGGTATTGTGTGTAAAGGCAGTGTAACTGCAAACAACTCTTTGAATTGTGCTGTACCTGTGATCTCATGAGTAATTTCTTTAAGAGGGGAAGTGATTTTCCCTGTTGGGAGGGGGAAAGGCTATCATAGAAGCACCTTTGCGCCCTCCATCTGTAAAGACATTTAAAAATGTAGGGTCAGGTTGGAGGAGAAAGAGTCTAGGGGGCCTCCAGTCAAGTCTCAAGAATGAACTCATCCATTTATGCGGTCCGTAATGACAATCAATCTTTCCCAAATATCCCTCAAGGGCTAGAGCAATCCTAGGATTGTTTCTCTGGAGCCATGAGAAATCTGATAGCCGGAAGGGAATTATAATAAGCTGAGGGTCAAGTCCAAACAATCGAGTACTAGTGTTCCTGCCCTTTATGATGCAATCAGCAACTTGATCTGTCATTGAATAAACCCTGGGGGCTCCTCCAATGGAGAGGTGAATCCATTGGAGTGGATCACCTTCCTGTGCCAGCAAAGCAGTACACAGGGTTTTTCCAGCAAATAAGTAAAGCACAACAGGAAGGTTAGAGTCATATCTCCTTAGGACAGACCGGTTTATAGCTTGTTGGATTTTTTTGAAATATTTGACGATGGTCTGGGGAAAGGGTCACTTGGGTGGAAAGGTCAAGACCTCTCAAAAGGTCAAAAAGGGGCGAGAGCTCTTCAGTGGTAATAGATATCCAAGGTCTCATCCAATTAATTTCTCCCAGCAGTTTTTGAAACTGTGGTAGTGTGTAAGAATCCTTAATATCTAATTGTGGTTTCATAGGAGACAGTATCAAAGGATAGATGAGAGCCCAATATCTTAAAAGGCAAAACAGTCTGGATCTTGTCAGGAGCTACCGTAAATTTATTGGCTTTCAAGATAGCCAGACATTGTTTAGAGACCTGTGGAGTTTGTCAGAAGTAGAGGCCCCCAAAATGATGTCATCCATATAGATGTAAAATAAGATGTCAGGACGATTCATCAATGGCTGGAAAATTTGAGACATAAAGTATTGGCAAATTGAGGGGCTATTAGCCATTCCCTGAGGCAAGACAGTCCACTCAAATCTCAAAGTAGGACATCCATTGTTGATTGAGGGGACAGAGAAGGCGAACTTTTCCATATCCTCTGGGTGAAGAGGGATGAGAAGAAACAGTTCTTGATATCTATGATAGTTAAATGGTAATGTTTTGGAATAGCTGGGATCCAGGGCAAGCCTCTTTGAGGGGTCCCGAAAGGGAGCATCTCTCATTAATCTTTCTCAAATCTTGTTAAAGGCGCCAGGATCCGCTAGACTTCTTTATTACAAAGACAGGAGAATTCCAGGGACTGGTAGAGGGTCGTATATGTCCCTGTAACAATTGTTGGTCTACAAGGAGATGCAGCTGCTGTAACTTGAAACTAGGGAGTGGCCACTGCTCAATCCAAATGGGTTCTCCCGGTTCCCATTGGATTTTGGGCGTAACAGGGCGAGCAGTGGCCTCTAGGATTGGGGGTGGACCGAGCGATGGCTTTGTCTCAAATGGTCAAAATATGGGTCTCCTCTATAATTAGGATGACTCTCTGCCTGCTTCAAATTGTTGTTCATACTCCTCGTGGTCTAATATGTCTTCATAGAATCCCTTATGATCAGTAGTGATATAGGCCTCAGCCTCCCCAAGAATGTCTTGACCTAGAAGATTAGCAGCTATTCCTGAAACCACCAGAGGGCGCACCTCTCCATGACCGCCATCCGGATCCGTCCATGGGTGGTAGTCAGCAGTTTCCCATGAGGAGGATTGTCCCCCTACCCCAACCAGGGAGGGGCCTGAAACCAGACGCCAAGAAGAGGGAACTTCCTCTTTCGTATAACAGTGTGCAGTCTGCTCCAGTGTCAATGAGGAACTTAAATTGCTTGCCACCAACAGTTAGTAACAGCTTGGGTCTTAGGCCAGGAATTAAAGGCACTGTCCAATGAGCTCGGACAGCGCGCCCCCCTTTGTTTAACGGGGCTGGGGTCGCCCCCAAGGGGAGTTTAAAGGTTTCCCTTGTAAAGTAGTTTCGGACCGGCAATCTTTAGCCCAGTGGAACCCCTTCTTACATCGGGGACAAGGGGTTTGAGGAGTCAGTCCGGAGGGACCTTTAGTATTAAGTGGACATTCCCTCCTGAAGTGGCCTCCTTACCACAGCCAAAGCAATTGCCCCTTCCTGTCTTAGGAAGGGCCTGCTGTAGGGCATAGACAAGGGTATCAATGGAACTGCTCCTTTGTCTCCTGGGCAGATCGTAACTCGGCAGCCAAAGCCCGGGCACTAGTCCGAGCAGTATGGGAAGCAGTGCCGATGTCCCTGGTGGCCACTATCCACCTGGCCATATTTTTATCCTTAAGGCCTGCACAAGCCATTTATGCTCTTGATTCATACCATCCCAGACCAATGAGCTTTAAACTGTTCTCTAAGAGGTCCAGGGGGCACCTTACACGCAATGCTCTTTTCTACCCTCTCAATGAAGGAAGCAAGGTCCTCAGAAGGCTTTTGAGTTAGCCCTGAGAGAGGGGACTCCGTAGGTCCATCATCTAGCCATTTCCAGGCATTGAGGCCAGCGGCTCGGACCTGTTCCTGATAAGGAGCGGGAATAGCCGCCTGTTGGGTTCCAGTGGAGTGTTGGGGGTCAAAACCGACCAACATAGGGTAAGTTATGGGAATTGCAGGATTAGCTTCTTGATTTCTCCGCCCCTGCTCCCTGCACTCATCTTGATAAAAGGCACTCCACTTAATAAAGAGCGCCCCGGGAGGACAGCTTTGGCTAGATCTGTCCAATCCTGGGCCGTGCAAGGCTGATGGGCAAGCCCGTGCAAGATGGTCTCTGCCCAGGGGGAGTTAGGTCCATCCTCTGCCACAGCCTTTTTTAGGTCCTTTAGGTCAGCCGTGCCCCAAGGGTACCAAGGGGCAGGGCGGTTGCCTCCTGGGGCAACATTAACAGGAAACAGATGAGCAGTCAAGGAGGTAGGCTGGAGGGCATATGGCGGAGGAACAAAGGGGTTAGTGACCAAGGGGGCTTTAGGGTCAGGAGCGGGAATGGAAGGGGGAGAAGCCCCCGCATGAGTCCAAGGGGCACTATCAAAAGGATCAAGGGAGGGGTAAAGAGGGAGAAGTATCAGGTTTGGAATCATCAGGAGTGGGGAGGGAGTCCTTAGAGGCTGGACGATTGCCTTCATTCCCCTTAGGGGCCGAGGGGGGAAGCAACCTTTTAAGGCGGAGGTGATGGGGATAACTCCCAACGGGGGAATATCCCCTTTTTCTATGTGAGCCTTCCTTACCAATGCCTCCACTCTGTCCCAAGTGTCCCACTCAAAAAGGTTAGCCTCAGGGAGCCAGCAAGCCACCTTAAGCAAGCAAGACCAGGATTGTTGGGCTTGATTATCTGTAAGAGCGAGTCCTCTGCTCTTCAATAATACTCGTAGGGAATCTAAAGAAGGATCTATCCGGGAGGAAGACTGCCCCATAATGATTGGGGTACACTTACCCGAAAGACCGACTGACCAGCGAAATGAGGCCTCACACGGGGCACCAATCTGTTGTTCACTCCAACAGACAGTGCGAGTAGGGACCCCAGAACCAGCTGGATGCCCCTGGGGCTGAGCGGGGGTAAGTGTCGCGGCCTGGACCCCAAAGAACCACACCAAGCCGGGAGTGCTGTCGGAGCAGATGCTCAGCAGGAACTCAAACTTTATTGTTCGTACAGGCTTTATATAGATATTGGGAAATGGGTGGAAATTGGGGCATGATGGGGGGTGGTGAGGAAACTCCCTGTCCAATGCAGATAGCCTGCGTGGCAGGGAGGAGGGAGGGAGTGATTAAAAAACTGCGCACTAATGAGGAAGCTACTACTGAAATCGAAACTCAAAGTCAGGTCCTGAAACTTTAGCCAGGCTCAAGAGAATACGTGTAGGCCTCTGGGTTAATGCCCAGGTCGATATTCCCCACATGCTCTAACACAGTGAGTCCTGTGAGCTATGATCACTGTGAGCTCTCGTGATCACTGTGATCAATGTGATCTATGACAACTAAGATTTCTCAATGATCTCTGTGAGCTATGAGCACTATGTGCACTGCATGAAAACTGAGTGCTCTCTATGACCTTTGTGAGCTCTAAATATCTGCTGTGTGCTATGTTCACTGTGATTCTCTATGATCACTGTGAGCAATGACCACTAAGATTTCTCAATGATCTCTGGGAGCTATGAGCACTATGTGCACTGCGTGAAAACTGAGTGCTTTCTATGACCATTGTGAGCTCTAAATATCCGCTGTGTGCTGTGTTCACTGTGACCTCTATGACCACTGTGAGCTATGACCATTATGAGCTCCTTGTGACCACTATGAGCTGTGACCACTGTGAGCTCTCTATGCCCATTTTGAGCTATCTATGGCCCTTGTGAGCATTACCACTGTAAGCTGTTTATGACCATTATGAGCTATGGCCACTGTGAGCGCTCTATGAACATTGTGAGCTTTATATGATCACTGTGAGTTATGATAACTGTGGGACCTCTTTGACTACTATGAGCTATAACTACTGTGAGCTCTTTATGACCACTATGAACTATGACCACTGTGAGCACTCTATCTCCTTTATAAGAGATCTATGACTACTGTGAGCTGTGATAACTGTGAACTCTCTATGACGACTATGAGCTATGACCTCTATTGGCACCATATGACCACTATGAACTATGACCATCATTAGCTCTCTGCCACTACTGTGAGATATGACCTCTCTATGATGATTACGAGTTCTCTCTGACCACTAAGAGCTATGAACACTGTGAGCTATCTATGACCACTTTGAGCTCTTCATGACCATTGTGAAATATGTATGACCACTGTGACTTCTCTATGAAGACAATGACCTATGACCACCGTGAGCTCTCTGTGACCACTATGATCTTTGTCCACTGTGAGCTCTGTATGACCACTATAAGCTATGACCACTGTGAACTCTCTATGTCCATTGTGAATTCTTTATAACCACTGTGAGCTACGACCACTTTGAACTCTCTGTCTCCACGATGAGCTCTCTATGTCCACTATGAGCTCTGGCCACTATGAGCCCTTTATAACCACTATGAGGTATCACCACTATGAACTTTCTATGGCCACTATACGCTGTCTATGTAGACTATAAGCTATGATTACTGTGAGCGTTCTATAAGGACTATGATCTATGACCAGTGTTAGCTCTCTATCATCACTATGACCTATGAATATTTTGAGCTATCTATGATATTGTGATTTCTCTATGATCACTGTGAGCTATAATCACTTTGAGCTCTCTATAACCATTATGAGCTATGACCCCTATGTCATCTGTACAACTATTATGAGCTATGATTGCTTTGAAATCTTATTCTCCGTTATGAGCTCTTTATCACCAATATGAGCTCTCTAGCACCACTATAATCTAATACCACTCTGAACTGTTTGTAATCTCTATGAGCTATGAACATTTTGAGCTCTCTATGTCCACTGTGAGCTATAACCACTGTGAGCTCTCTATGACATTGCAAGCTCTATAAGTCCTCTGTTAGCTATGACCAATATGAGCTCTCAATAACCTCTGTGTGCAGTGAGAACTATGAGTTCCCTATCACACTGTGAGCTCTCTATGACTGCTGCAAAGTCTCTATCACCACTGTGAGCTTTCAGTGACTGTTTTGTCCATTCACCCACGGCGTGGCATGTGTCAGCCCACTCACACACTCATCCACATGATTGCACAGCTTCTGTTGTGACGAAACAACAAGATCAGCTGTCCCCGCTTCTGCCTCAAATTCCCAGAGACTCGACAACGGGACAGAGAGTTTTCCAAGGCAAAAAACCTCATGTTTATTGGGGGGAGAAAAGGAACTTATATAGACAAAGGACCCCAGATTGGGAAACGGGCAGCCAATTGTATCAAAGATCAAGACAACCTTCAGGTGCTAATGGTCAAGTTCAATGCCACTCAGCACAGGAGGCAGGTAGATATCTAGAGGCCAATCAGGGCTCTCTACAATGTAATCAGGTTACACCCAAAGACCATTGCCCTCAGTGCCATCTTTAGTCCCATGTGCTCGGCAATGCCCTGGGGCAAATCCTGGGCGGGTCCAACATCTCCCGCTTTTTGTTTTACCAGAGACTGTATTTTACAATTAATTATACGTATGTCCAATATCCCATCAGTCTCAGCATGAGCTTCCACTGTTGTCCTGTCCCGGTTGGTCTTCTCAGTCAGGCAGGTTAGCATCACCACCAGGCATGGCAGCAGGTGTCCTGGAGAAGTTGCATGTGGCTCACACGGGCAATACAGGTCTGCCTGGTCTGTCATTAAAAAAGGCCTCAAAAGCCTCCAAGCTTGAATCGCATCTTTGGGGGGGCCATGGCATGGATGTCTGTAGCGTGGTCTCATAGATGGAGCGCTGCTGATAGATGTGCTGAGGAAACACTTAAGCGATATAGTTATTATAAAGAACAATTTTTACTAGATGTTATGTGAAACTCAGATCGACTCCACCTTGGTTTAGGCAAGGTATCAATTAAGTCCTCTTAAATTAAGTCAGGCCTATAATAATTACAGTTAAAAATTTTTTTTACATTTTTTATTTTTATTTCCGCTCATACAAACTTAATAGGTAAACTGGTTTCCTCCCTCCCTCCTCCTCTCCCGAACCCCCTGCTACCCCTCCCCTTACTCTTCCCTCCCCATTCCCTGTGCCTCCTGCCCCAATTCCCAGAGAGTCCTTTAATATGCATCCCTGACTCTCCTCTGGGCCCTCCTCTCCGATGACATACAAGGACCCAGTGGCATTTCCCTGAACCCTTTCCCATGTTCCCCTTAAGCATAGGAACACTACTGTGGCTGCCAATCACTTGCCTACAAGGATCTTGGTACCTTTAGCAAATGCTAGACTTTGTGAGGTCAGTAGTGTGTTGGACATTGCGCAGGGCATGCAAAGTCGAATTATGATTGCTTCGGCCTTAACTTGTGTGGAGTATCTTGCAATCATTGCTCTTCCCAACCTTTTGCTCTTACACTCTTGCTGCCGCCTCTTCCACAAATGTCCCTGAGCTTCAGGATGGGGAAAGATTAGCCTGGCCTAGTTCTAGGTGGTTGATATAGAGTCTCTGAAGTTCTGGATTGTGGTTTGTTGATTTTCTTTTTTTTTTTAATACATTTTTTATTATTATTTCAGCTCATACAAACTTAATAGGTACACCAGTTCCCTCTCTCCCTCCTCCGCCCCCCGAATCCCCTGCTCTCCCTCCCCTCACCCCTACCTCCCCATACCCCCGTGCCTCCCGCCCCAATTCCCAGAGTCCTTTCTTGTGCATGCCTGACTCTCCTCTGGGCCCTCCTTTCTGATGACATACAAGGACCCAGTGGCATTTCCCTGAACCCTTTCCTGTGTTCCCCTTAAGCATAGGAACACTACTGTGGCTGTCAATCCCTTGCCTCTAAGGATCTTGGTGCCTTCAGCAGATGCTAGACTTTGTGAGGTCAATAGTGTGTTGGACATTGCGCCGGGCATGCAATGTCCAATTATGATTGCTTCGGCCCTAACTTGTGTGGAGTATCTTGCAAATCATTGCTCCTCCCATCCTTTTGCTCTTACACTCTTACCGCCTCCTCTTCTGCAAATGTCCCTGAGCTTCAGGATGGGGAGAGATTAGTCTGGCCTAGTTCTAGGTGGATGATATAGAGTCTCTGAAGTTCTGGATAGTGATTCGTTGAGTTTTTCTTTTGCAGTTTTGTTGCTCTTGCAATGCCCTTCACTCCATCATGATGGGCACTGTATGTCACCCCCTGGCAAGAGACAGAAAGCTGTTAAATTGGAGTCTTATTATAAGAGCACATTCAAGGGGAGATGTAATACTTATACCCAAAAGTGGAATCGCAGGGTCATATGGCATTTGGCAATGGGAAGGGTCAATCACCCATTTGCAAAATGGTTACTTTTTAATCTGCCGGACTATATGCCCTCCCCTCCTGGTGAGTTCATACCCCCTTAGTTATAAATGATCAGGAACGAATTGTGAACTTAACTAGGTGTCACATTACTTTCTTGCAGTCCTTGATGGAGGCCTATTTTTTCTACTGTAACATGGTCACTTCTCTCCTTGTTTCTGGTGTGGCCCTCCAACCCCATCCCTCCTGTTCATAATCCTTGCAATTACTGTAGGTAATACCTATGAGTGTCTCATGATGGGCTGGGTGGGTTTGGTATTAGGAGCCACCTATTAGGGAGTACATATGGCACTTAATTTTCTGGATCTGGGATACTTCACTTAATATAATTGTTTCTAATGACATCCATTTCCCAGCAAATTCCAGTAATTCATCATTTTTGATGGCTGAGTAGTACTCCATTGTATAGATGTACCACAGTTTCCTTATCCACTCGTCAACTGTTGGACATTTGGGTTGATTCCATGTCTTCGCTATTGTAAACAGTGCTGCTATGAACATGGTCGTGCTTGTGCTATCGAGGTGAACCTCTGCTGTATGGGGGGTTATTCCCAAAAGTGGAATAGCAGGGTCATATGGCATTTCAATCTTTAATTTCTTTAAGAATCTCCAGATGGCTCGCTAGAGTGGCTGTATGAGCCTGCACTCCCACCGGCAATGTAGGAGAGTTCCCCTCTCTCCATATCTTCTCCAGCATTTGTTGTTGTTTGTTTTGTGGAATTTTGCCATCCTGACCGGGGTGAGATGATATCTCAGGGAAGTTTTGATTTGCATTTCCCTTATGGCTAAAGAAGTGGAGCATTTTTTTCAGATATTTGTTAGACATTTTAATTTCATCCCTGGTAAAGTGTCTTTTAAGTTCCAGGGCCCATTTTTTAATTGGGCCATTGGTTTCCTTGGTGTTTAGTTTTCTAAGTTCTTTGTGCAATCTGGACAGTAGAGCTCTATCAGATGTGTGGTTAGTGAAGATTTTCTCCCATTCTGTGGGTTGCCTTTGAGCTTGAGCTCTTGTTACAATCTCTTTATCTGAACAGAAGCTCTTTAATTTCACAAGATCCCAGCTGTTGAGAGTTGGTAGCAGTGACTGTGCCATTGGATGTCTGTTTAGGAAATGTTGGCCTAGCCCAATCAGCTCGAGGGAGTTCCCTATCCTTTCAACTATGGTTTTTATAGTCTCTGGCCTTATATCAAGGTCCTTGATCCATTTAGACTTAAGTCTTGTACATGGTGACAAGTATGAGTCCAGCTTTAATCTTCTGCATGTGGAGATCCAGTTTTGCAGCACCATTTGTTGAAGATTCTGTTCTTTTTCCATTGGATTCTTTGGGCCCCTTTGTCAAAGACCAAATGGCTGTAATTTTGTGGGCTTATATTTGGGTCTTCAACCCTTATCCATTGATCTGTGTGTCTAGTTTGGAGCCAGTACCAGGCTGTTTTTATAATTATGGATTTGTAATATAGACTAAGGTTCAGTATGGTAATACCTCCAGCAGTGTTTTTGTTACTCAGGATTGTCTTTGCTATCCTGGGTCTTTTGTGCTTCCATATGAATTTGAGATTGTTTGGTGAACTTCTTTGAAGAATTGCTTTGGGATTTTAATTGGTATAGCATTGAATTTGTATATTGCCTTTGGTAGGATGGTCATTTTTATGATATTGATTCTGCCAATCCAGGAACATGGGAGGTCTTTTCACTTTCTGATGTCTTCTGCTATTTCTTTCTTGAGGGTTTTAAAGTTTTCATCGTAAAGGTCTTTTACCTCCTTAGTTAGTTTATACCAAGGTATTTCATTTTTTTAGGGGCTATAGTGAATGGGATTGTTTCTCTCAAGGCTTTTTCACTTCTTTCATTCTGGGCATATAAGAAGGCCTCTGATTTTTGCACATTTATTTTGTATCCTGCCACCCTGCTGAACTTCTCAATTAGTTCCCAGGAGCTTCCTGGTGGAGTTTTTGGGATCACTCAGGTATAGGCAAAACTTAGGTTAAAATAAGGCTATGATTGTAAACAGGCGAGCCTGTGGTATCAGTGGGCAGACTGTGAGGTCACGTTGATGCTGTGATGCTGCAGTGAAGCTCTGATAGAAGGCCTGATTCTGTGTGATGTCAAGGGTGATGCTTGGATTTCACAGTGAGTTTAGGATGTCAGGGGTGAGGCTGTGCAGTCACAATGAAGCTCTGATGCAAAGGAGAGACTGATGTCACTGTGAGGCTGTGCTGTTACTGCTAGGTTGTGACATCCCAGTTTGGCTGAGATTTCAGTGGTTTAGTCTATGATGTCAGAAGTGAGGCTGATGTCAGTGATGTGGCTGAGATATCACAGTGAGGCTGGGAGATTAGTGGTGAGGCTGTGATGCCACATTGAGGCTGTGGTGTCACTGTTGAGGCTGGCATGTGACTGTGGGCCTGAAATGTCAGTGATGAGGCTGTGGTGTCATAGCAAGGCTAGGCAGAACATCACTGGTGTCACTGATGCTGTGATGTGGCTGAGATGTCACAGTGAGGCTGGAATATTACTGCTGTGAACTGCACAGAAAAAATAAGGGAACAAATGCTCATTTCTCCCAATCTGGAAGAGTTACAACCTCCAAATTTCTGCAGGATTCTTGTCCCTAAGGAAGAAGATCACCTGGAGCATTGGACTTCGTGGCAGGAGCGAACATAGTAGACAGGAAGCTAACTTTAACAGATGTGATTCTCTCTCAAACAGAAAGTGTTACAATATCCAAACTACTGCAGGATTACTTGGCCATAAGTAACATTTCGAATGAGAGTCTGCCTCACTTGGATCAATATCTTGAAATCCTAGCATGAGTGAACATAATGGACAGAAACCTAAGGGAAACAAATGCGATATTCCACTGAACAGAAAGTGTGACAACCTTGTTCCTAAGAAGTGCACCTGGCACATTTCCAAGGACAGTCTGCCTCACTTTATTCAAAGTCTTTAGGTATTGTGGCAGGTAATCATACTGCACAGAAAAATAAGGGAAACAAATGTTCACTTCTCCTGATCCAGAAGAGTTACGACCTCCAAACTTCTGCAGGATACTTGTTCCAAGGAAGGGGACCTGGAACATTTTGAATGAGAGCCTGCCTCACTATCTTCACAATCTTTGAAGACCGTGGCAGGAGCGATACGAGGGGACAGAAACTGAGGGAACAAATGCGATTTTCTCCTGAACGGAAGGAGTTACAGCCTCCAAACTTCTGCAGCATACCTATGGCTAAGAAGTGCACAGGGAACATTTTGAATGAGAGTCTGCCTCACCAAGTTCAAAATCTTCAAGATGCTTGTAGGAGTAAGCATAATGCATAGGCAACTCAGGGAAACAAATGCAATATTCTATTGAACAGATAGTGTGAAAACCTCCAAACTTCTACAGGACACTTGTCCCTGGGAAAGTCACCAAGGAACACTTTGAATGTCCATCTGCTTTTCTTGGTTCAAAATATTTGAAGATCATGGCCTGAGCGAACACAGTGGACATAAACCAAGGGAAACAAAAGCTATTTTGCTACTGACAGAAGGAGTTACAACCTGCAAACTACTGCAGGACACTTGTTCCTAAGAAGTTCACCTGGAAGATTCTGAAAAAGACTCTGCCTAAGTTGGAGGAGAATCTTTGAAGATAATGGTGAGACTGAACATAGTAGACAGAAGCCTAAGTTAAAAACATATGGTTTTCTCCTGACACATAAAAAGAAACACATAATATACTAACAGTTTATAAAGTTCATTCAATCTTCATAAGTAAAAATGGATTTTGAATACAAATAATAAAAACACAACCAGTAGCTTTGTTTATGTGCAATCGATGTTTAGCAGACATGATGTGAACCATAAATGTGACCCATGAGTTCACTTAATGCTATGTTCCATTAAGAAACTAGCTGTACACAGTGTCTCTCTGTCTTCTAAACACAAACCACCACATTTCCAAATATCGCATGTGGGAAGGTGGATAATATGGTCAAAACATATTTGCAAAACTCTGTAATAGGATTATTATATTTTACATTTGTTTTAGTGTGTGTATGTGTGTGTGTGTGTTCCGAGGGTGCCTGCATGTGTGTGTGTGTGTGTGTGTGTGTGTGTGTGTGTGTGGTGTTTATGTGAGAGGGAGAGAAAAAGAGAAAGAGAGAGAGAAGGAACTGTGTGTCCCTTTGGAGTACCCAGGGTGAATTTGGGGATCACCCTGGATTGCTTCTACCTCTTTTTTGCTTTGCTGTAGGATTTCCCATGCTCTGCCCATTAGGCCAGGAAATTGTGGTTTCTACCCTTTTCCACCTGGCATTTTTACATGGGACCTGAACTCAAGATCCTCTGCTTGCGAGATAGGCTCTTAACCCCTGAGCCATCTCTCCAGCCCACAACTGACTTTCTTAACTGAAAGGGGAGCCAATTAGCATAGAAACACAGCACAGATGGTCCTCCATCTCTGCTTTTTCAAAGTTATGGTGGTGTGAAAGTGACACACATTCGGGGTAAACCGTACTTGAATTTTGAATCTGCACCTTTTCTTGCAGTAGCATGGTGTAGCCTGATTCTCTCTCTAGTAAGCTGGGTGGCACAACAGTGAGCCACAGTTCCCAATCAGTCACAAAAATCCTGAAGAGAAGAAACACTACAAGTTAGAGATATTCACTACATTTTAGCCTTAGGCTTTTGAACTTAATTCAATCTCTTAATGTGAGTCAAGAAGCATAAAAGCTTGCCAAATTCACACTTAATCATGCTTGGGTTTTCCTGATACTTCAAAATCGCAAAATCTCTCTGGGACAGAAAGCTGAATACATCTTTCTTTCTCTCTTAAATCGCTTGACTCAGTGATATCTCACAGCAACAGTGTGGTAACCAGTACCTTTAATCTGACTCAGTGCAGGCTGCCAAGCAATGCATTGATATAAAAGAACACTTCTGAAAGACTGTTATAAAGAATGTTGTTTTGTTTTTAATTTGGTACCACAGTAGGAATGTGCTTGCTATGCAAGTAGGAGAACTAGAGTTTGGATTTGAGAACTATGTAAATGCAGGGTAAACAGAGTCACTCTATAATTCCAGCTTTAGAAGGCAGAGATGGGATATCCAGAGTAAGCTGATTAGTTACTCAGCATGTGCATGCATGCTTGCACACTCGCAAACACACACATACACACACACACACACACACGATTATTCACATGAAAGCACATTCACATATGTGGCATGCTTGCACACTCGCAAACACACACACACATACACACACACACGCTTATTCACATGACAGCACATTCACATATGTGGCACACCACACACACAGATGAAAAGTCAAAAGAAAAGAAAGAACTGCCAAACAATAACAAAAAAAAATCCTACAGAAAATCCAGGCATGGTTGATTGATGCTTGCAATCTCAGTAGTCAAGAGATTGAGGAAGGAGCCAGTGAGATGACTCAGCAGGTAAAGCACTTGTGCAAACCTGAGTTTCCATCCCAAAGCGACTCTTTGATATCCATAAAATGTGCTTTGTGACTCATGCGATCACCTGCACACATGCACACTCATCATTTTTTTAAGTGCTGGTGAGATGGCTCAGTGTTTAAACCGCTGGAGCTCAGATCCCCAGATACTATGGGAAATGCCTGTTTCTCCTTAAAGCCAGGTGTCCAGAAAATCTGTGTTTGTTGAGACCCAATCTCAAAAAGAATAAGGCCAAAGTGACAGATGACTTGACATCAACATCACTTCTCGGGGAGTGCACACAAATGCACAGACATTTACATGCACACCTTTGTTCACATACAAGTAAATAAAAACATATATATGTGCTCCACATACATGCAGGAAAATGAGGGGAGAAATTAGAAAAGAAGGAAGGGAGAAAGAAGGGAAAAAAGTAAGGAGAGAAGGAGGGAGGAAGAAAGGCAAGAAAGGAAGAAAAAAGAAAAAGGCTGAGGCAGAAGAATGTGACAAGGAAAACACAAAAGGGACAACAGGACACTGTCAGTCTCTGAAGTGCTTGTAGCACTTGTAACGCCAGCACTAAAGAGGTGAAGACCATCAAGATCCTCTAGCCAGCAAGTTAGCTCAGTCAGTAAGCTCCAGGTTCAAACCAAGCATGAGAGCAGCAAAGATGGCATCGGATACTAACCTCTGGCCTCCATACACTGCATTCCAACATGTACATACAGCACACACTTACATTCACTTGCACAAACGCATTCAACAAGCACAGGCATGAAAAGGTAACTGGTCCATATGCAGATGAGAAATACCTAAGAAGGAACACAAATCAAACTGAAAGGCCTTGTCACACATGGCAGCTGGTAAGGACATACCGAAACTGGAACCTTCATAAGTTGTTAGTGAAATCTAAAATGGCAAAGATGCTTTGGAAAATTTTCGTGTAACAGGAAATATTTACCACACAAGGCATAAAGGACCACACATTGTTGGGTGCTGTGTTGGGTTCCAGTTCCTCAGAAGCTGAGGGAAGAACACTGCTTTCAGATCAGCCTGGGCAACACAGCAAGATCCATACTCAAAAAGATCCTAAGCCAAACCAACCACACAAAGTTCATTCATCGGAAATGGAAATCTACAGACATCAAGTGTGTTTCAGGACTGAGAGTAGAGAAATAGCTGAGGAGACTGTTGAAGAGCTGGATTTCTTTTTAAGGTGAGAAAATGTATTATTAATGGTGGTGATCTATCAACTGTTTTTTGCATGTGTGTGTGTGTGTATCATAGAGCAGCACATCAGTGAGTGTGTCTGTGAAAGCCCGAGAGTGACTTTGGGAATCACTGCTCTGACTCTTATTTCTTTGCTATGGAGTTTCCCAGGCTCCATTTTCTGCAACCAAAAAGCAGGCGGCTGTCATCTCCACCTGACATTTTTATGTGGGATCTGAGGAACCGAGCTTAGGTAACTTGTGATAACTCACTATGAGCAAAGGGATTGGGTACTGCACAGGCCCTGCTGAAGCGCAAGCCTTGGAGACTTTCAGAGTAAGGAACATGAAGCAGTCACTCAAGAAACAGACCACAGAGGACTTCAGAAAACAGGACCATTTTCTGCCAACTCCCCCTCCAGGGACCAAGTTGGGATAAAGAAGCTGCATCATCAGAATAGACAAGACTTACTCTAGCTGGATCAACACTAACAAATATGTCCAAAAACTCAGATCCACTAAACAGTGATAAAGGGGACATTGGCTTCTCCCGCTGTGGCCTTTGCTAGCAGTGTTTTCCAGTACCTGGAAGACTGGTGAGAATGGCACCCTTCAGATATCCCCAAAAAGAATGGATTTTCATTAGAATTTTGGAAATAAACTGTACATCCACAATAATTCCGAAGTGTAACTCCACTTTGTTATGTTTACCCTATTTGTTTTACTGCTATAAAATGACTCTTTCCTAAGCATGTGAGTTATGGAAGAATATTATTATTGTAATAGGAAGAATAGTATTACTATAGACAATTTTGTTTCAAAATACTTGGCAAGAATATGAGTTAAAATAGTAAATGCTTCAAGATTTTTAGTGTTGGGCTGTGGGTATAGTTCAGTGGCAGAGTACCTGGCTAACATGTATGAAACCTTGGATTCCATCTCTGAACACAAGAAAAGATTGCTTTGAATGTTGATTTTGAAGATTTCAGTCCAATATTAGAAAAAATAGACTTCATCTTGGGGATCTAATGAACTATTACTTAAATAATAAAAAGACACATAATATACTACCAGTTTGTAAAATTCATTCACTAAATATATATATAATAAATTCACTAAATATATATATATAATAAAAGAAAATTATTTCTCCTAAAATAAATCCACCCAATGCTCAAATTAATAATGGCAAAACTACAACCTAAATTTGATATTTTAAAAGGGACTCAATTACAAATATGTCTAAAAACAAATACAATGTAGACATGTTGTACCCAGATCGCAAAGTCCAAAGAAACCCACTGAAGTTGTCCACCGATGCAAAAACAAAGGAGTCTTTATTAAAATTCAAGCCTAGGCCTGGGATACCCACCTCATAGCACAGTGAGAAGCAGCGACCCCGAGGCAGCAGGGTTTAGGGGTTTTATAATGTTATCGCAAGCAGGGGCTGAGGAATTCACACGTAGCTCACATAGCCTTCCTCAACTCCTCCCCTGGTGACTGAAGGCACCCTGCTCCTCCTAGTATGTGCTGGGAGGGAGCTGGCATCGAGGGGTCTGAGTTTCCTTCAAGGACTGGCCATAAGTTAGTGGTTATCTGACTTCCCAGCCATCTCATTGCACCCCCTAAAGGAGGGTGTTGAGCTCCCAGGCACCTGATTCTGCTCAAGCTTATCTGGGATTCCTAGGTAAATTGTAGATTCTTAAAGGCACTGGAGGAGAGGGGCTTGTAAATTTAACTTTTTCACATAGGGTCTCACATTCCCCCTTTCTCAAGACACATTCTGAGGCCTAATCATGGGCCTGAAGTGAAATATTCTTCTTGCCATAGGTTAATTGTTTGTTTGATATGGAGAGCTCATCTCCATATCCTTCTATTTTATCTCTGGGAGGACTGGAGTCTGTTCTTCAGCAGGAGTGTTCCTTCATGGTGATCCAGCAGTGGGGATGTCCTTAGGAATTCCAAAGACCTTCAAAGACCTTGAGAGACCCATCCCAGCATGGCTTCTCTAATCCTGCCTCATTTCCCCATAAACCTATTTGAGGACTCAGACCACTCTGGGGATAAAGGGCGATGACTCACTCTAGCTGCTTCCTGCTGACTCAGGGCGAAGGAAATAAGTTATCTAGGGAGGAATTCCTAGCACCTGCCCATGAGCATTATTGTGACATTGCCCAGAGAACAGGTTTTAAGCATGAACTGGGAAGAAACATCAAGGCCTGAAATCTTGTATTTTACTTATTTTTTTTATTTATTTCAAATAATGTCATGTCCTTTTTCCAAAAGATATTTCTTTGAATCCATCTTATCCAAAATTGAGACCTAGTTCTATCAGATTGGTTGGATTAGGATGCAGCATTTCGGGTCTTTAAAACTGCAGACTTTGTTATATGCTATCACCATTTTCTGTAATCTGTGATTTCTCTTTTAACATCTTTGGTGCATCTAAAAACCAGAACCACGTGGATGAATTTATAACAGTGCTAAAATAGTTTATTCTATTAAGCTTAAGCCTAGAATATTCAGGCATTCAGGCATGTAAACAAAGGAATGCCCAAAAAAACATTACTATTAAGTATGTAAAGGAATCTCAGTAATTACTTTGTGACTGCTGAACCTGCCACTTTCCCTGATCATTAACATTTTAGTAAAATCAAAGATTGACAAAAGCCTAGGAAGGAAGTTGAGTACTAAAATATTGTGCTACCTTGTCCATTAACATAGAGACAAAGAGGCTTCCCATTTGCATGCTAAACCCAAGATTCTCATGAGATGCTCAACCTGGCATTTTGGGCTTTCACTGGTTATCAGAAGCAAACTCCTTTTCCATCGGAGGGAAGCTATGAGCTTCAGGCCATTTCATTGGTCCCCAACAGAGGGCTTGACCCCTAGGCCCTTGGTTTCAGAGGGCAATCCTTCCTCTAGTGGAGATCCCCATAGTCAGGACATAGGCCATGTGGAAGCTTCCTGTGCTTGCAACCATCTAAAGTGCCCAGTCTGGTCATATTCAAAGCATCTTCCCCATCTTTCCCTGTCAGAAGGGGTACTGGGTTGATCTGCTTGGGCGTGCCTGTTCGTAATCTATTTATCCCCTTAGGCAAATGTCAAGTTCTGATTTCTTTGCTTCCTGGTTCTTTTTCTTTTCTTTCCTTTCTCTATATTAAGTCCCAGGTCACCTGCCCTATTTTAAAGTTCTTAAATGATCCAAAAATAAGTATAAAATGGTTATCTGTATCTGTCCCATTCTTTTGTCAGTGGGGCCATAAGACAACACAGAACAAAAAGAAAGGACAAACAGAAACAAAGGATTCTACCTCCAAGATAGAAATGAAAGTTTCCTGACTGTGGGCTATTTAATCACAGTGTTCCAACCTCTCCCTTGCAGATGATGAGTGCTATTCTCCAGATTGGGGCCTATTTCTCTCTAATAGATGAGGACCCTGTTCTCCAGATGGGAGTTTGGCTGAAGTGGAAGCTAGATGAAATTCCTGTTCCACCTTAGTCTCTCGAGGACATTTATATTGGGAGACAAAGCTTTTCCTGAGCTACTAGCTGGTACTTTGGTACAAATCTTTATAGTCTCTTAACTTCCTGTCATTTGTTTGCATTGTTTGTCTAGTTGGTTGGTATTATAACATAAAGATCTTCCTGGGGTCATCTCTCATCTAAGATGTATACAGGGCATGTTCAAGAATATACTATAAGTTGACTCTCTTTCAGGTTGGTAGTACTATAATTCATATTTTCCAGATAGTCCCTGGACACAGGAAGGGGAAATCTCTCTTTTGCTTCAGTTTAATGGACCTGGACTTGGGGAAAGGACACATGGCTCAGCAGAGTTCTGTCAATCACTATATAAACCCAGCCACTGACTGAGATCAGTGCCGTATGCAGCCCGTGTTTGGAGGAGCCAGCATTTTACCCGATGCTGCTCATGGTCAGGGGAGCCAGAGCCCAAACTAACACAACATGAAAAAGGGGGGTGTCCATGGTCCATGCATGCCTGAAGCTTCATTCATTGCCTATATTATTTAAACTGTATGGTCATTGTCTCAGACATGAAGCACTTTCCTTACAGGGCAAACATTTCTAGGAATTACTTTTCATTGATTAACAAGAGCTAAAGTCACATTAATCCCCACCACACGGCACAGACAGACAGAGGATGGGAATCCCTCCAGGAGAGATCATTCAAGTGCCAGCCTGGCCACACTCTTTGCAGAGTCATGGGTGATAACTTAGCCATAGTGGGTTCAGCTATTTCGTGACTTGCGATTGGATTCTAATCCGATCCCACCCTAGACCATATGTAATCACCATGGAAATGCAGAACTGGCCCAATTGAATCCCGTGGCTTTAAGAGATCTTAGGGATCTCGCTGTGGGATTACAAACTCAAGCACAGAGGCGTGACAGGTTTCCCACCTCAGGCCAACATTTACTCACACATTCACACAGAGGTTAAAGACATTCCCTCCCCCATTTCAAATTGCCCTTTACTTTAACAACTGGCCTTGAGTTTGTTCCAAGCTGCAGCTGCAGCAGCATGGCAGGGCCTCAGCGTCTTGGTTTGACTCTTAGCATAGCCCTGCCAGGGAGTGGGGTGAGGCCTCTGCCAGGGCTCCTGAAGGTCCTAGTAACCAAATTCTTATTTAATCAAAACAAACAATTGAAATACATTTGAATACATGAAGCTTAATTCTTAATTTCTAATTTCTGAGGTTCAATGTACTTTCTTTTGTAATATGGAAGAAGCATAATATTTCCTTTAACCATCATTTCTAATTTTAAGTCTTTGCATAAACTGAATATTCCACAAACCTTCATAACATACTTTAACATTCTTTTAAGTAACCAACTCATAAACCTCCTGCACATACTTTAAACTTTCTAGGTAAGATATCTCATCTCATAAACCTTCTTTTAAGCCTTCTGCACATCTAAGTACCATACACATTTTTTCATATTTTTCTTTTCCTTACTTGATGCTTCCCTGCTGTTTTCACATTAGATATCCTTTAAGAAATGTCCTATGAAAGAGGCAATAACAGTAGACCCTCATCTTAAAAAAACCTATCCAAATTAAGTTAGCAAGATTGTAGCAGAACACAGGAGTACACCTGGAATTAGAAAGCAGACTGTCTCCAAGGAGTGAGCTTATACATACCAGGAGAATGAAGAAATTCCAATGAATTTCCCCAGAGTTCAGTTTTCCTTTCTGGTTGCTAGGTATGTTGGTATTACACAGGGAAAACAACTTTTAAAGGAATTACAAAAATGATGTTATCAGATCCTAGGTAAAAACACAATACCACCGTTGTGAGCTTCATAAAAATCAAAATAAAACAAGATATTTTAGTCAGTACATACTCAGGCATTTTAATGTTATCAAAATGATTTAATTCTTAAGTGTGCACGTGTATTTAAATTGAGCGTGCCAAATAATAAACAGAGTCAAAAACCAAAATGTGATTATAAGCATGCAATAAATTTTGAAGTGGTCATAGCTTTGTTATTTTGAAATATAAAACACACATAATATAGGAAATGTAGGAAACCAAGCAAGTTAGAACTTTTAAGTAACTCTTTTATATCATCACAGGCAAAGTACAAAGAACAACAAACAGTTTTATGGTCCGTCCAGTGCAGGGGGCAGAGGCTTAAATCAGCTTCCTTAAAATAACATCTGCTGCCCTAGAAAGTGGGCCATTCATCAGAACAGAGGGTGGTAAGTTTCCCTTTCCTATCTCAACACTCAAATTTTATTTTTTTCAAATGTCCTAGCAACAGGTCTAAGGAACTGGAAACAGTCTGTACCATTGTTTGTCCCTCTGAGTCCACACAAGCAACAGAGGAAAACATACAGACAACACAAAAATACCCACAGTGTGGCCACCTCCCTGATTTACAGACACCGACGGCACCCCAAGACCATCTCCTGAGGCCCCGCAGCAGCCGTGACTATAGGGCATCTCCGCCAGCCACCTCTCCTGCTTCTTTCGAAAATACAGAACAGAAGTCTGAACACTCAGACCAAAACACTTACAGAGTTTTCTCAATTCCAAACAGAAGCCTGAATATTCAGACAAACACATACAAACAGATGCAGTTCCTACCTGCAGGCCCAGAGCCCTCCTTCAGGCTGGAATTCCGAACACATAACAGAAAAAACACAGAGACAGACAGAAACAGACTGCACTCACCAGGCAGCTTTCAGACCCTTCGGGGCGAGGTTCAAAGATCTCTAGGCTTCCCGGCCATGCATCAAATATTGTACCCAGATCGCAAAGTCCAAAGAAACCCACTGAAGTCGTCCACTGATGCAAAAACAAAGGAGTCTTTATTAAAATTCAAGCCTAGGCCTGGGACACCCACCCTCAACACAGTGAGAGTGACCAACCCCGAGGCAGCAGGGTTTAGGGGTTTTATAGTGTTATCGCAAGCAGGGGCTGAGGAATTCACACGTAGTTCACCCTGCTCCTCCTGGTACATGCTGGCAGGGGGCTGGCATCGAGGGGTCTGTGGTTCCTTCAAAGACTAGCCATAAGTTAGTGGTTATCTGATTTTCCAGCCATCTGGTTGCCCCCCTAGAGGAGGGTGTTTGAGCTCCCAGGCACCTGATTCTGATCAGGCTTATCTGGGATTCCTAGGTAAATTGTAGATTCTTAAGAGCACTGGAGGAGAGCGGCTTGTAACTTTAACTTTTTCACATAGGGTCTCATAGACAGAAGTAGATGTATTCTAACTTAGATGATAGTAACCCTATACTTTAAATTCTAGGAGACATTAAATAAGAAAGATAGCTTAAATTCTAGAAGGCATTGAATAAGAAAGATAATTTGAAAAATATATATATACTATGTTACATTTAATTTGGAAACTAAAATTTGGTACCTTTTGTCTTTAGTTACCATTTGAGCCCATGAGACTCAGGAAGCTTTCAGACCCTTCGGGGCGAGATTCAAAGGTCTCTGGGCTTCCTGGCTAATGCATCAAATGTTGTACCCAGATCGCAAAGTCCAAAGAAACCCACTGAAGTCGTCCACTGATGCAAAAACAAAAGAGTCTTTATTAAAATTCAAGCCTAGGCCTGGGACACCCACCCCTCAACACAGTGAGAGTGAGCAACCCCGAGGCAGCAGGGGGATTGACTATTAATAATAATATTAATTTAAATAATATTAAATTATAATTAATAATCAAATGTTATTAATATAACTAATAACCAGTAACAAGGAGAGAGGGGACCATGTTACAGCACAGAAAATAGGCCACCATCAAGGACTTCAAGTAAGTAATGAGACATCTGGTTAAGTTCACAGACTTTCCTTCCTGATCATTTACAACTGATGGGGTATGATCTTACCAGAAGGGGAGGGCGTATAGTCTGGCAGATAGAAAGTAACCATTTTGCAAATGGGTGATTGACCCCTCCCTCACTGCAGTTTCCTACTTTTATTATATCTACCTTTGAATATACTCTTATAACAAGACTCTAATTTAACAGGTTTTTATCTCTGGCCAGGGGGTGACATCCAATACCCATCAGGGTGAGCAAGGGCATTGCAGGAGCAGCAAAACTGAAGAAAAAAATCACAAATCATAATCCAGAACTTCAGAGACTCTATATCAATTACCTGGAACTAAGCCAGCCTAATCTCTCCCCATCCTGAAGCTCAGGGAAATTTGTGGAAGAGGCAGTGGTAAGATTGTAAGAGCACAGGATGGGAAGAGCAATGATATGCAAGATACTCCACATGAGTTAGGGACGAAGCAATCATAATTGGACTTTGCATGCCCTGCGCAATGTCCAACACACTATTGACCTCAAAAAGTCTAGCATTTGCTAAAGGCACTAGGATCCTTTGGAGGAAAGAGATGGACAGCCACAGTAGTGTTCTTTGCTTAAGGGGAACACAGGAAAGGGTTCTGGGAAATGCCACTGGGTCCTTGCATCTCATCAGAGAGGAGGACCCAGAGGAGAGTTTGGCATGCACATTAAAGGATGCTCGGGGGATGGGAGGGGGAGGTACTGTGGAATGGGAAAGGAAGGGGGAGGGGAGGGGGCATAGGGGGATAGGGTGTTGGAGGGAGGGGGGGACTGGTGTACCTGTTAAGTTTGTATGAGTGGAAATAAAAAAAAAAACTATATGCTTCAATTTTAAGTTGAATAAATGAACTTTGCTTTTTAAAAAAATATATTAATTATAATTAATAATCAAATGTTTTAATATAACTAATAATATCAATGGTTTTTAATTGTAATTAATGGTATTTAATTAGTTGTTTAATAAATACAGGTGCATAATTAACTTTATTTTTCATGATGTAAATGATACAAATACAGTCTGGTTCCCTAATGTAATCATATTGAGTTCCAAAATTATACGGTGATTTACTGATTTTTAATTTTAAAAAATCTTAAATAAGATAAACTAAACATTTATAACATTTTATATTTTTTTAAATTTTTTTTATTATTTATTCAATTGTGCACGTGTATGTGTGCGTGTGTGCGTGTATGTGTATGTGCGTGTATGCATATATATTGTGTAGAACCACGGACAAACTCAGGAACCACCGTAGACTGCCTCCTCCTTGTTTACTCTGCCTCGGGATTCACAGGCTCCGCCCTACCAGGATTAGAAACGCAGGCCGCCCCCACTTCCGCCTGGCGTCTATACGTGGTCTAGGATCCCAACTCAGGACCTTCGGCCTGCAAGGCAGAGGCTTAACCCTTGAGCTACCTCTCCAGCTCCAACATTTTATATTTTTAAGGCAGGGATTTAACTTACATTCCAAACTGACTTTAAATTACCTGTGTAGACACCTAGCTGGCCTTTTCTGCCTTTCATTCCTAATATTAAAATTATAGATGCACATTACCATGCCCAATGATATTTTATTATGTTTTTGTTATAATGTAATTCCTTTTCATATGCAGTCGCTGGGGTCAACTTAAAAGTAATAGATCATAACTTGTCAAAAGTTTTTACTGATCACAGTCATACTAAATGTGAACAATATACATCATGCATTTGGTTGTCACGTTTTCAGGACCTGTTAATATTTTTCCCAATTCAGGCATACTGTGGTCTGCTGTTCTACAGTTGGAATCTACATGGATTGTTCATAAATGTTTGCCTTTTGTTCCAACAGATATTAAAGACGCTAATGGACCCCCAAAAAAAGTCCCTGTCTTCTAACAAACACACCACCACATTCCAAATATTGCATGTGGGAAGGTGGGTAATATGGTCAAAACATGTTTTTCAAAACTCTGTAATAGGATTATGTTTTTACATTTTATTTTAGTGTGTGTGTGTGTATGTGAGAGAGAGGGAGAGAGAGAGAGAGAGGGAGAGAGAGAGAGAGAGGAGAGGGAGGGGAGAGAGAGAGAGAGAGGGAGAGAGAGAGAGAGAGAGAGAGAACTATATGTCCCTATGGAGTATCCCAGGGTGGGGTGAATTCAGGGATCATCCTGGATTGCTTCTACCTCCTTTTTGCTTTGCTCTGGGATTTCCCAGGTTCTGCCCAACAGTACTAGAAATGCAGGTCCCTGCCCCTTTCTACCAGGCATTTTTGTGGGACCTGGAATCCCAACTCAAGACCTTCTGCTTTCAAGGCTTAACCCTGAGTCATCTCTCCAGCCCATGTGATTGTTTTTAAACTTGCTTATTTTCTTTTTTGATTTGAATAGACATTAAATAACAGCAAATATGAACATGATTTTTTCATCCTATGAACAAGACATGGAAATCAAGGAAATGGTTCCCTTTACAAAGCACTTCCTTAAAGTAAAACTTATTAATGAGTAACAACTTATCTAAACCAGGTTTTGTGGTGCATCTGCAATCCTAGCTACCTGGAAGACTCAGGCAGGAGGGTCACGGTCTCCTGTGCTAGAGAAAGCTCAAGGAAAGTCTAGGTAACTTGGTGGGATCATATCTCAAAATCAAAAGTACAAAGATGGTTGGAGGTAATGCTCAGTGATTGCGCACTTGACTAGCATTTGCAAAGCCCTGAGTTCAATACCTTTAAGGAAAAGAAATGATTCATCAAGCATGGGTACAGAGCTCAACATGGTACAGGCCTCCAGCACTAGCACCTCAACTAAAGGTAAGTGTGGGAAGGCCAGAAAGTAACCACTGTAACCTGCTTTCTGCCTCACCACACACTCTGCTCATCTGTGGAAGGGCTCTAAGTCACCACAGTATGACATGCTGCAAGGAGTTAAGGTTACTCAATGAGGGACTGTCTAAATTATACAGGAGGAAGGACAAAGACCAATCAAGGAAGGCTTCAATGAGGAACAAAAAAAGAAACCTTTGAAGGAAAACATAATTCATTTCAGAAGATGTAGAAAACAGACAATAAAGACTGAGTTAGGGAAAAACCAAGTTAAGAGGAAAGACAGAAACAGTAGGAAGTTTGAGTTTATCACCTGAAAGCATTAGGATTTTTGCTTCTAGGTCTTGACACTGCTTTGGCTTTTTCCCAAAATTAACGAATGCTGAGGTTGGAGAGCTGGCTCAGGGGTTAAGCCTCTGACTTGCAGGCAGAAGGTCCTGAGAGAGGATCCTAGATCCCAGGTATAGAAGCCTGGTGGAAGTGGGAGGGCCTGTGTTTCTGGTCCTGGTGGGAGGAGCCTGTGAATCTCATGGCAGAGTAAACAAGGAGAAGGTGGAGGCGGTCCATGCTGGTCCCGAATTCGCAGGTGGTTCTACACATACACACACACACACACACACACACACACACAACACACACACACACACACACGCACACTATTGAATAAAAATTTAAAAAAGAAATTAACGAATTCCATTATTTCCAGTTTGGCCTCTTCACGGCCAGCCACATCTTGGAACTTCATGTCTACCTCATCCTTCAAAACCTTGGCGGTGGTTTCCCCAACAGTGAAGAGTCCACCCATCCCCGGCCAGTTCGCCTGATACCAGCAGGCCCTCTTCTAAAATAAAGATTTGTGCACCTGACCCAAAAATATACAAAATACATGAATATCCACCCTGATATTAAGTGAGGTAACTGAAGATAACTCCCAGGAAAGTGCTAAAGATAAAGAATTTTTCCACAGTTGGGGGACTGTGTAATATTAAAACACGTGATAGTTAAAGGTGGGATTGCTACTCTTTCATGGACTCTTAATAATGAAATGCTACAAGAATAGTACATGTACATTAACACCCCAAAGACTGCTTAATCAAAGTAAATGTAAACATATAGAAGCACCTCATACAAAGATGAAATTATTTATTTTTTTAAAATAATGTGATGTGGCAACATTTAGCTAGAGTTTATGGGTACCTACTAATAGGCATTGTTCAAGGTTAAGGATTCATCTCAAGACATGAGTCCAGGATAATAGTCAAAGCTTGAACTGCCAGGTTGCACCAAGCCTTGCTTCTAATATCTAGGGCTGGGGAGAGGATGTTGTCTAGTAGTGTGAAGGTCAGGACCTTGAGAGGCTTGAGGATAATGACAACCAGCACAGAAATGCAGTCACCTCTTAAGAATACACAACGCACTGGCTTTAAAACCCAAGCTTGGATAGTCCTATAACATATGAAGAAATTGATGAAGTAATCTCGAATCTTCCCACCAAAAAGTGTCCTGGACCAGACAGATTCAGCACAGAGTTCTACTAGACATTTAAGGACCTAATAACACCAATACTCCTTAAAATGTTCTATCAAATAGCAAAGGAAGGAACACTACCAAACTCTTTCTATGAAGATATCATCTTAATCCCAAAACCTAATAAAGATACACTTAAAAAAGAAATCTATAGGCCAATCTCTTTGATAAACACAGACACAAAGATTCTCAACAAAGTCTTAGCAAATGGGATTCAAAAACATATCAAAAAGATCATTCATGGGGATCAATAGGCTTTATCCCAGGCACACAAAGTTGGTTCAACATACACAAATTAATAAACATAATTCACCATATAAACCAGTCCAAAATTCAAGACCACATGATACTCTCATATATGCAGAAAAAGCTTTTGAAAGACCAACAGCCCTTTATGATCAAAACGCTAGAGATGGTTGGAATGTAAGGAACCGTTATCAATATAATAAAAGCTGTATACAACAAGCCAAAGGGAAGGAATGGGGAAAAACTTGAAGCATT